>PVLD010000466.1:0-283353 GCA_004027595.1 Dinomys branickii | reverse complement strand
CCCTCCCCTCCCTCCCTTCTTTCTTTCTTTCTTTCTTTCTTTCTGTGCTGGGGATTGAACTCTTGGCTTCATGCATGTGGGGAGGCACTGTACCAGTGAGTTATCTCCCCAGCCCTTTTTTACTTATTTTGAGACAGTGCATAAGCTGCTCCATCTGCATGTGCATGTTCAGTCCCCCTGCTTCAGCCTCCCTGGCATGGCATGCAGATGTGCACCACCATACCCAGCACAATCGCTTTATTTAGAGTATGCAATCCATTGTTTTTTATTACAGTCACAAAGTTAGCACCCACCCCTATCGCTAATTTTAGAATGTTTCTGTCACACATAAATAATCTCCGGGCTGGGAAGCAGCCTGGCCAGTGCAAGGTCCTTAGTTCAGTTCCTGGCCCCCCCCCCCCCCGAAAAAATCTGTCTCCATTAGCAGTCACTTCCCATCCCTGTTCCAGCCCTAGGCAAGCGCTACTTTACTTCTATCTGCATAGAGTTATCCAGTGTTATGCTTTATACATTCTTGTGCCACACCATTTCTTCCTTTGATATTATTTTAAAAATTCATCTATGTCACTCCATAAAGCAGGAAGGAGTTCATTTCACTTTCTGTTATATAGAATTCAGTTTTATGTCTAAACTATGTTTTGTTCATCAGTTCTGCTGTTGGTGGATATTTAAGTTGTATCAGGGTTTTTTGTGGTTAGTTGTGCACATGTACAAAAATGGTACCTACCGAGAAGTGGCATCGCTGAGCTGTAGTGTTTGTGAACAAGGGTGTTCGACCTCACCAGCCCTGTGTTATACATTCTGGAGTGATGGTGGCATATGTTGCTCCACTTCCTTGTCAACAGTGTATTAGCAAGACTTTTAATTTTTGCCTTTCTGGTAGATTTTAAATATTTTCCTCCCCTCAGGTATATTAGAGATCTCTCCATGTTAGTAAAGAAAAAAAATCTGCCTCATTTACTCCAGAGTTTGCTTAGTCAATTTCCTATTGAGATGTTCCCACCCCCTTTTTTTTTTTGCCGTTTTGAGACAGGGTCTTGCTATGGCAGTTCAGGCTGACCTTGAGCTCCCTCTGTAGCAAGGGTCCTCCTGCCTCAGCCTCTCGAGTGCTGGGATCACAGGCCAGCCCAGCTCTACTCTCTTTTTTTGCTTCTGTAGCCTGTGTGGTAAAATTCCTTGTCCGCACCTGCTTGCACACATATTTCTCTAGACTACGGCCTGTGCTTCTACCCATTTTCCTGTAGCCCGCAGGCAGCAGAAGAACTCCAGCTCTGGAAATAACCGCATTTTCCCCATATTCCTGCCGTTTGTGATAGAGGGAAAAATGGCATAAAATTGTGGAACTTGAGTGCTTGTGGTTGCAGGCCAGCACTGTCTTCATTTGCCCAAGGGTGTAGGTTATGTGGAAAATGTTTGTGGTCCTTACAGCAAGAACAGGTCGATGATCAGGCTTGGGCAGCTGGCATGATCTTGATACTTCTGCCCAGCCTGGGCTTGTTGCCACCCCCTGAGGGGAGCAGTGCCCTGGGAGATTGCTGTCCCAGTAATTTTTTAATGTTTTGGGGTGTTTTCTCGAAATCTCACTTCTTTGCTATAATTTTTACTTGTAGTCAGCAATCTAATACTTTGTAAAAAGCATGAAAGGACTTCTTATATAATTGATTCTGTAATTCTTACCCCATTTAAAGAATGTTTTCTGTGTAATGGTGTTGGAATAAAATGCAATGTGGGTGTCTTACAGCCTAGAGCAAGCCCTCTAGAATGTTCTGGGTTATGTTTGTGAAGGAGGCTGTTTCCTTCTCTTAGAAATTTAAATAACTTGACTAGGATTCCTTTTTGCATTAAGTGACATTTCCCATTTCCGTCTTTTGTATCAAATCTGAAGGCAGTGAACCTTTCTTTCTCTCCCTGCCTCCCTTTCTTTTCCCTCTCCCCCCTCCCCTTCCCCTCCCTGCTCTCCTGGTCAGTAATAGATTCTATGTCGCCCAGGCTGGCCATAAATTCCTGGGTGCAAGCAGTCTTCCTGCCTCTGCTTCTCAAGTAGCTGGAGCTATAGGCAGGCACCACACTTGGCTTATTTTTACTCAGCACTTTGTTGTGGCTTTATAGAGCTGGAAAGAATGTTGGTAATGACAGGCTTTCTGATACCCTTATTTAGAAGGGTAGCCACTGCGCCTTTCCTAGGTTCTGCTCAGCTAGTAAGTGAGGAGACGGGTTTGGGGCCTAGGTCTGATGGCTGGCTTTTCACCACTGTGACGAAACATCTGAGGTACCAGCTTGTCAGGAGGAAAGGTTTATTGGCTCCTGGTTTCCCAAGATTTTAGTCCGGGGCCTCTTGGCCCTGTCGCTTTGGGGCCTGTGGTGAGGCAGCACATGGGAATGAGGAGCACATGGGAGGACAAAGCTGCTCTCTCATGGTGATTAAGAAGCAAAGGAAGAGGCAGGAAGGGACTGGGGCCTGATACTGCTTTCAGGGGCGCACTCCCAAGGATCCCCTTCCTTGTACGAGGCCTACCTCCTAAAGGTTCTACCAGACTGGGAACCAAGCCTTTAGTACTTGGGCCTGTGGGAGACCCTGTCATAGGCCCAGGCTCCCCAAATACCTGTCCGTTCTTTCTACCCCGCACTGCCCTTGGACTCAGCCTCTCACAGGGCCTATTGTTTCTTGTGCATGTGCCTCTTAACAGTTGCATTATCTGCAGATTTCAATTACTGCAGTCTTTGCATTCAAAACTTGCCTTCTTAACTGAGTGTGATTATACATGCCTGTAATCTCAGCAACGTGGGAGGCTAAGGTGGGGGGATCAGAAAGTCTAGGCCAGCCTGGGCAGTAGTAAAGAACTGGGCTGAGGAAGTAGGTTGGGGGTAGAGCCCCTAGGTTGGATTCTCAGTACTGAAAAAAAAATGACCTTCTTTAGTGCAAAGAATTGCCTTTAATTAAAAAAAAAATAGTTTCAAGATATTCGTACCTAAGATGATTTCTTTTTTCTTTTTAACAGGTGGTGCTTTGTATCTCAGTTGATGTAGCTGAAGACTATAACCAAGTACAGAATGTCATAAAACAAGTAAGAGATTGGACTGATTGGACTTAATACATTTGACTCGATTTGTTCTTATCATTTTGCCTTGTGGCTTAGAATTGATCAGTCTTCTCTATAGGTTCTGTGGTTTGTAAGTTTTATATATCAACCTGGATTTACTATTCAGTGATTCTTCTGTCTTCTAATACCTGCTCTGATCCATTTTTCTAGGCACAGGAGAAACTGGGTCCAGTGGACATGCTCGTCAACTGTGCAGGGATGGCACTGGCAGGAAAATTTGAAGATCTTGAAGTTAGTACTTTTGAAGTAAGTAAAAATGTTTGCTCACTGGGAAAGCCTGTATATGAAAGGTAGAACAAGTTTTGAGTAAAGGCTTTAAGAATGAGATAGATAAATGTATTTGAGTGTTCACAGAAGCTTGAGAAGACAAGAGGAAGGTTGATGAGTCTTTGTTGATGAGTCTTTGGCCATAACCATCCAGCTGTCAGCACATAAACAAATCTCCGAACCTCATCTATAAAACAAAAAACAAAACAATTGATGTGGTACAGATTACTACAGCAGTTCACTGAAGCCACCCCTTCAAGACAGCACTTTGTAAACCAAGAGAAGTTGGATGTTCATGTCAAGTATCAGTATTGTTATTTTTTGTTTTTTTTTTAATCTTGCACGCTAGATAAGTACTCTACTACTGAGCTAAATCCCCAGCCCTTTTCAGAATTCATTTTGAGCCAGGGTTGCATAAAATTGGCAAGACTCGTCTCAAACTTGCAATCTTTCTGCCTCAGCTTCTTGAGTAGCTGAGATTACAGGCATGAGCCACCGCACCTGGAGTGGATTGGTATTATCAACAGTGAGAGATCAAAAAAGTTGAAGAACATTCTTGATAGAATTCTTAATCATGATAAGAAGACTATGCATCTTATAAAGATTTTTTACCAAGGACTGACCCTCTTAATAATTTATTTCCACACCAAAGAAATGGGCATTAATTAGACTGGAAATCTTTTTTTTTAAGTGCACAATATTTTATAGTTGGCAGTGCCTCATCCTGTCCATCTGTTACTGTTCTATTAGGCCTTTATGAAGGTAATGGCTGTTGAATGCTTGTTTCTGAATTTGAATCACGTTCCCCTTTTGTAGAAAAGGAGACCTCTGAACCAGTACTGGCTTCTATTAGGCCATGGGAAAGCACCGTAAACTCTGGGATTTACTTAAGGAGAGCAAGAGAGTCAAGGTGTAGGTAGAAGCAGAGTCGGACAAGAGAGTCTGAAGACTTCTTTATCAACTCAGCAGAATAGAGTTGCCTAGACTTGTATGCCTTCATCTAGAAGGAATGAAAAGAAGATTGGGAGATTATATCAGTAGCTGTGTAAAGAATCAATTTGGGGGAATAGTTGAGTAAGTCTTGAAGGAAGTGATAAAGCAAAAGATTTGGGAGATAGGGAAAGAAGAAATAGATGTGCATATGTATGTGTTGTAAAGTCTGTGTGTGCATGTGTAAGATGATGTGGAATAAGAATCTGCAGGTTCAACTTGACTGAACAGGTAGCAAAAAGTGGGTTGAGGAATGAGTAGTTTGCATGGCTGAGATAAATAAAGGCAGAGTTCGGAAGGTGGGACCCCAGAAAGTAGGGTTTGTGGATCTGGGCAGCAGGAGCGGGCACTGTGTTTCTCATGGCAGTTCCAAGGCAATACAGTGAATGCTCTGTGAAGGTGTATGTTGTGAAGAAAAATAAAAGGAACTTAGGTGTATAATATGAAGTGCGTGTTTGTAGGTATCAGTAGCAAGGAAAAATGTGAAGCGTGTGTTGTTCCAGCTCATTGCTGTAGGAATTCGGCAGGTCCCATATACCTCTACTGGGAAATCAATCCTGGAAACTTACGCCTGGATTCTTCTGGACTCTGCCCCATGTTATCTTTTCCTTTGGCTGATCTTGTTCATTTCTTTGCCCTGTAATAAATCTCAATTGTGCCTGAGAGGTTATGTTGAGGACTTTGAGACCTAGTGAATCACTAAGCCTGGGAAACTTAATTTTCCTTTCTAAGTGGTGCACGTGGTTTCTTAGTGTTGTGTCCACCTGAAAGCTGTAGGTATTGAATGTTGTTTAAATTTTCTTTTGTCCTCTCCTTGTCTCTGCTTTTGAAGCTGGCGCCTCTGTGTTTTAGGTTAGAGGCTTTGCTTAATGTGTGGCAAGCTGTGATTATATTTGTACTTTAAGAGTGAGGCACTAAAGAGCTGGTAGCATTCTTTGCAGTGGGTAGGGCTGTTTGGTTATGGGCTTTCTCTAAGGTGACAGTTTGGGACATATCTTGGGGGAGGTCTCCATGTCAGTATCTGTAGATCTTTTAGATTGGTCAGAAGACCTGGAGAGGAGTCCTTGCCTCCTGCCTAGAAAATATGTGCCTGATAGCAGTGTCAGAAAAGTGGAATTGGCTAAGAGAGTTGGAATCTCCATGTTCGGTGTCTAGACAGTTTTTCATTAAACCTTTTTTTGCTTTATCTAGACTGATCCTTCTTCAGAACAAAACTGCCAGACTGGAGGGGGACCCCTGTCTACTTTGTAAAGACAGGAAAGGCCTTTAGGAAATGACTGCTTTGCTGTTTTGTTTTTGGTTATTGATCTATATCAGTTTTTTTAAAGCAAGGTAAAATTCATAGAAAATTAACCATTTTATTTTTATGTATTTGTTTGTATTTTTTTTATCTGTTTATGGTTTATTTTGAGACAAGGTCTTACTAAGGTTCCCAAGCTGGTAATCCTTCTGTATCAGTACTTAAGTGCTAGGATTATAAGCATGTGCCACCACACTCAGAAGAAATAGCAATTTTAAAGGCAACAGTTCAGAGGCATTTAGCACATTGACAGTGTTGTGTAAGTACCACTTCTATCTAATTCCAAAACATTTTTAGCACTCCCAAAGGAAAGTCTACACCTATTAAGCAGTTGCTCCCCATTCTGTAGCCCCTGACTACCGCTGTTTTGGGTCCCAAATCTTTGGATGTTACCAGTAAATGGCCTCATCTGATAGGTGCCGTTTGATGTTCATTCCTGTTGTATCATGGATCAGTACTACACCTTTTCATAGGTTAGTACCACTCTGATTGTGTTTATTCATTCATTGTGGGTGGGCATTAGGCTGTCTCTACCTGACTGCCCATACACAGACTTGCAGTGCAAACTCCTCTTTCAGTACAGTACCTCCCACCCCTATCCCTCTATTCCAGATGCTTGGTGCTGTTTGAACCTTTTGTGGTGTAATCTTGCTTTTTAGATTCCTTGGTCTCGCTTAGCATTCAGTTTTCGGTGTTCTACCAAGCTAGTTATCACATGTCATTCTGTTTTTCAACTTATAGAATGTTGTGGCTATTATTTTCATTTCTGTTTTCTTTATTCTTGTGTATTTATCCCTTTCCAAAAAAAACCTCTTTATTAAGTTTTTAACAGGGTCTTAACCAGAGCTGAGATAGACAGTGTGCCATCTTTTCATCAGAAACTTTGCTTTTTTGGACATTCTTCTCATGAAAACTATATAGGGATATTAAAATATATTTTGGGAAAAGTGGAAATACTAATGTTAGCTAAACAGTGATGCCCCAGCAAAAGAACATAGCCAGCCTCAACCTGGGGGTTTTGAGCAAAACCTTTTGGAGTAATTCTAAGGGAAAGTCTTAAGTAGCTTGTTGAGCTGGGTTTTTATGGATAAGGTTAGTGGGGTAGGAGAGCACAGGACAGGTGAAGGGGGATTCCCTGAGCAGCACTCTTTGCCGTGGCTAGTGTTCTGTTGTGCAGTGTATGCCGTGGCCTAGAGTGCAGGTGGGAGGCAGCAGGATGTGGGAGTATTGCTTTTTGGAATATTGGAGTGGAGCATTGCAGGATGTGGAGTATTGTTTTTGGGCTGGGAGTGTCCACCGCAAGAACTCAGGCAGCTGAAGGTAGGTGGGTTTCAGACATATCCACCAACATTTTAAATAATCACAATTTTCTGTATTTCCTGGATTCTGTACTTGTATATGTGGCCTTTTATTTAATAGTTAAAATAGTTGTACTTGAGGTCTAAATTTCATCTGCCCTCTACTCTTTAAAAACTTAAAATGTAAATATTTTTCTGTGTCACTCCTGGTATTCTTGGTCACCATTTGCAAAAGTTACTTATTTTATATGGATTTAACATATCGTGACTGACTTAGATCCCCTATTGGAGTGTTGAGTTTTTACATGATGGTAGAGCTAATATTTTTATAAGACTTTTAATGTAGAAACACTTAAATGGAGACATTAGATTCTCAAGTTCAAAAATCTTAGGTTTTGATGTTTTAAGAGTTGGTAGGTTGAGAAAAACATATATTATTAGTGCCTATGTAAGGTCTTACAATAATACAGTGGTCCCTTGGTTCACAAACACTTTTTGTGAATAATTTCATTCACAAACAAGTTGTGGCAAAATTTTGTTTTTATTTGCAAATTCTGCATTGGGTGACGAGAACAACAAGGGCCAGAACATGAACATTGCCATCTTTCGAGAATCATGAAATGAGTAAGTTCATGAACCAAGGCACCAAGGTATAAGACTCTAAGGGACTGAGTGCTTTGTGTGGGAGGCCAGCACTTACCATGCGCTTTTGCTCCCTGCAGTAACATCCTGAGGTTATTCCAAGATTAACTTTGTTTTCTGGTGAAAAAATGAGTAGTGTCTGACTTTCTGACTCATCATCCAATAGGTAGCACACGGCAGAACCAAAGCTTAGAACCAAAGGGCTGGAAATATTTTGGAAGCTCTTTCCTAAAACTGTCTTTCAAAAGGATTACTGGCAAGATGCCAGTAATTACTCTTTTTATAGGGAGAAAACTAATTCTGACTAGTTTTCAGCACAGATACTCCTGCTGTCATGGTGAGAATTTGACTGGATTGAAATCGGCTGCAAGTGGTAGGTTTTGAGCATCATGCCTTATTATATGTGGCCTCGTTTACTCTTCATTCATACATTCAACAGATCTGTTAAATATTCTAATCACTGGGACTTCATTGAGGACTTTACATTTGAAAAGCAGACAGAATTCTCCTTGAGTGAGCCCTTAAGCTTTTGACCTTATTCCCACCTCATGTGCTTTCTTTGTTCTCTGCAGAAATTAATGAACATCAATTACCTGGGCAGTGTGTACCCCAGCAGAGCAGTAATCACCACCATGATGGAGCGCCGGGTGGGCAGGATTGTGTTTGTGTCCTCCCAGGCGGGGCAGTTGGGATTGTTTGGATACACAGCCTACTCTTCATCAAAGTTTGCCATAAGGGGATTGGCGGAAGCTTTGCAGATGGAGGTAAAAATTGTATTCGTGTTTGTGTGCTTTCCTTTTAGCTCAGCAGTATGTGAGCTTTTGAGCTTTCTAACTTCTTTACACGTACTGCCATTAAATTAGGTGTGTAGATTTGACCTTAATGAAAAAGAACTGGCTAAGCCCTAATTTTGCATTTACTTATGACAAAAACAGCATGGTTATGGGGGTTTACCTAATTAATACATAAAGTGCAAGTAATGTCTTCATAGTATTGTTGGTTTGGTACTCTGTGAGTATGTATAATGTTACCCAGATACCTTATCTGTAGAGATCTTCTTTTAGCAAAAAGAACTGCCCTTAAAAAAAAAATAAAGGAAGAGCTAGAAAGGGATATTGTAGCTTTTAGAAAAATGGTTTAACTTGTTCTCAGTTCCCTCATCTGTACAGTGAGAGCCGAAATAAAAGCATCACTTGGCTCTCTCAATCCTTACTTTTCTGTGTCTTAAAGAAATGTTTAAGAAAGTGAATGCTTTTTATTTTCAAGGTAAATAGAACATTTCAGGAAAGAAGGATGTAGTAAGGATTATCTTGAAAATAAATGTCATGCTGCAAACACCCTCACACCTCAGCTGTGTGAAGTAGATTTCTGTCATGTCGCCACATTGTCCCATGGGGGTACTTAGCATTATGTATATATCTATAATTGCATGCTGAATAAGGCAGGGTAAAATTCATTCTATTACAGTATACACTGAAATATAATACTACACCATGATGGTAAAAGTCCAGAAGAGAATTTGCGGTGGGAAGTCCTGTTATTAGTATATAGAATATTGGTTAATAATGTAGATTATGGGCCAGCAAATTAAAACAATTTTTTCTGACAAATGGCCTGGTGATAAATACTTTAACCTTTTGAGGTCTAGATAGTATATGTTAGAGCTGCTGAAGTCTGTTGTGGTAGCAGGCAAGCAGCCATAATAGATTACACATAAACATGTATGACTGTTCCAATAAAACTTTATTTATAAAAGCAGGTGGAGGACCAGATTTGGCTCACAGCCTGTAGTTTGCTGACCTTTGTTTATAGAAGATCCCAGAAGGGATCCCAGATCCCGTGGTGGTATGTGGCAGCCTCATACTACCTAGATGTTGAGTGAGTTTTGGGGCAATGACTGTGTCCAAGTGGTCCACTTAAACATTGACAAACTGTGTTGTTCTCTTACCAAAGGTAGCAATCACAGAGTTCATTGTTAGCACCTGGCTTAATATTCTTTTTTTTTTTGAGACAGGGTCCCTCTACATAGTGGCCTTGAACTTACTTGTAGTCCAGGCTTGCCTTGAACTCATGGCAATCTTCCTGCCTCAGTCTCCCAAGTGCTGAGATGAAGCTGTGTGCCACCATGCCCAGTGAATGCTCTTAATAATAAAGCATTGTATGTGCTTATATAGATGCTTAGTAATAAGGCATTATAACATAGTTTGCCAGCAGGGCACTCATAGCTGTGAAATTTCAAATAATGAAAGTGGTTCTTCCTTTTGCAGTTGTTACTTTGAAATGTCCACTTATGAGAAGCCATTTTATTAATAATAATCTTATGAAATATGTGAGGCAGCTGTCCTTATGTTATCATATGGGAGGAAACCTGACTTGGTCAAAGTCTTATAGATACTGCTTGATAACCAAATGGTGAGGCCCAAGCCTTTGACTCTGGGCCTTTGCTGCAAGCTGTAGTCTTGCAACGGAGGATTTGTCTGTAACTCACTAGCTACCTGTGTCAGCCCTTGGCCCTGGTCCTGAATCCATATAGGTGAAAGGGGTGTTTTAAAGATGGAAGAATCTGTTCACCAGTGCTTTTCCCCCGAGTCTTGTTTTGCAGAGCTCCATCATGACTTATTAATTTAGGGAAAGATGTAAAATATGGGTGACCTGGTTTCACGTGGGATGGAATGGAGATGCTAATCCAGAGGAGGTGAAAGAAAATGAGCCGCCAGTGTTGTGTCAGCTTCAGGGCAAGTGTGATTTACATGGTCCTGATAGCTGGCCTGGAATCTCAGATCTGCTTGACTCTTGTCAAACTTTGTCAAACTTCGTTAAAAATGTCCTTATTTAAACAGAAAGTAAATATATGCCATGAAAAAAGACCCAGGCTATTTGGGGAAAATAATTTTAGTCTCCAAAATCTAGTTTGTTTGTAGTAGAACTTACTTTCCCCTTACTTCCCTACACATCCATAGTCATGTGTTGCTGAAACCTGGGTAGTATAGTCAGTTGTGTGAATGAAACCAGTATAACTATTGCTCGAAATCTAAATTTTTCATCCCTAGCCGTCACTTCCTCACCCCCCAATACTAGGAATTGAATTCAGGCCTTTGCCCTGGGCTACATCCTTATCCCTTGTTATTTTTTATTTTGAGACAGATTCTCACCAAGTTACCCAGAAAGGATTCAAATTTGTGATTCTCCTACCTTAGCCTCCCAGAGTGTTGGGTTTGTAAGTGTGTGCCAAAATGCCTGTCATACACTTTGGATACTCTTCTTGGTTTAATAAGCTTTCAGCTCCTCCTTTCCCCTTCTTTTGCCCTCAAACTAAGACAAGATCCTGGAAATGTTATGAATACAGTGAATAATTTTAAAAGAATGTTTTGTTGGCATGTAGGGAGGGGGGAGGCCTTTTAAATACAAAATAACATTAAAATATGTTAATATTCTTCTGAGCTGAGTTATAGCCAAAGATACGATATCAGAAATTCAGGAGGAAAAAAAACCCCAAAACACAAAACAACCGCGGCTATTTTCTTTATTTTGCCTGTCTTGTCCCAGTCAAGCCCTGTCTCTCTCCCTACCTTTTCCCACCATGGTTAGAAAATAAGCTGAAACTTAACTCCTGAAGTTTCATGCTAGCCTTCTTTCTAGCCTCTGTGTGTGTTTGAACTGAGTGGGGAACAGCACATCTTAGTTGGGTGATACTGAGGATAAATGGGTTCTGAAGTGAGTGGTCAGCTGTATTTCTCTTTGAGGTGGATGACAGGTGGGAGGCATCATGAAGCTGAGGCTAGAAGAGTAGGGTAGAGAGGGAGGACAGAGACTGGCTGGCGAGCAGGGACAGGAGCAGCAGGTAACTGTCCAGCTAGGCAGGGGATTGCTTAGCGAAGACCTGGCTTATACCTTCTTAGAAAAGCAGTGGTGTCAGGTGTTATCAAGAACAAGCAAACCCAAACTACCCTTCTTTCCTTTTTTTGACAGGACGATGAGATTAATAATTAAAGGAAGGTATAAATATAGTGTATATTTAGACATTAGCAAATTATGCGAGCAAGAATTTTAGAAGAACAGAAGTTCTATGAAGACAGAGATTATATCTGTTTTGTTTATACATGTGTGCGGCATTCTTAGCACAACACTGACACATGATAGTTTAGTCAGCAGGCATCGTTAGATAAATAAAAAAGTCTGTGTAAGTGATGTTAACATTGGAGGCATGGGAGAGTCATCCAGCATGGTGATTGTCGAGAGGAGGCCAGCCCAGAACGGATTGTCTCCCTTAACTAGCAACCTGTGGTCCCACCCTTGGAAAAAGTGTTCTGAAAAGCTGTTTTAACCATTGGCCATTCAGCCATAATTTTGACTTTGAGAAACTGCTTTGAAACGCTGACACACACTGGCTTAGATACCATGACCCCTTCCTACCGTGGGGGAGGGACACAGACGTAGAAGCGATGCCGGCGGAACAGCAGGCACCAGTCTGTATGTGGACTGTCTGATGACCACTTACGAGCTTTCCTGTGCTGCTTTTCTTTGGTCCATGTGCAGTGGAGGGCAAGGCCGTGGGAAGCTTATTTTTTAAACTGTCATCTCAGAAACAAGTGAAAGGGAAATTGCTTGCTCATCAGCCTCGCCTGTTGGCCCCTGTCCACGGCTGTTTATGAGCATAGCTGCACGGAGAGGCTGCGTTCCCTGCCGATGCTGAACGAGGAGCTCTCTGGGGCGCAGGCTGCATTGGAACAAAACCGACACAGGCGTGTCCCCTTTGCTGCTGTGTTTCCCATATGGCTTTGGAACTGCGCTTCACTGAGGGAACTCGGGAGAAAAAGGGCTGATGATAAGGCGAGTCCCTGGGAAACTCCAAGCTGTTCTGTTGTTTGTTGTCCATTTTCAGTCTAATGTGAATTTACCCTCAAGATTTTCAGTAGCTGACTGCACTCCAGCTGCCTTCACTTCCAAATCTCTGGATGTCTTCATGGGGCTCAAAAGTGAGTCAGTAGCACAAATCATGGCATAGAGATTTGGAAAGTATGAACTAACTCTTGCCCTGGAAGTTGATAATTGTGGGGGCAAGATGAGAGCTGCAGCAGGGCCGCTGCCACCTGGCCTTCGGGGAGGGTATGTTGTGGCTGACCAGCAAATCTGTGTTATCAGGAATGTGTCTGTGAGGGAGGGAGTTAAATATAAAGGCGCGGTGTCAAGATAAGCAGGTGTCCGAGGAGCAAGATGGAGATTCGGATCAGATAGGGGAAGGATCTGTTGAAAAAAAAGCAGGGAAGGAGTTCTTAAATATAGTGATTGTAGTTGTCAGCAGAAGAGTTGCTCAGCCGGTCTGACTTGGGAGTTCCACCCAGGGTAAGAACGTTCTTGGTCAGTGCTATGAGGAAGTGGCTCCTGACCTCCTGAGGGGCAGGGCCTGGCTGTGCAGGAGTTCTTGAGTAAGACTTCTTCCAGGATGGATATAGTTCTAGACATGAGCCTGAGAGGGCCATAAGGGACCATAACATAGTTGATAGATGAAATTATCAAAACAAGAATATCTGTAGCAGTCTTCAGAGGTAAACGCTTGTGCAGTCTGGTGGGTAAGGAGCAGGCCTGTCACCTTGCCTTATAGCAGCACTTGGATGGTATGCAGAGTCTGAGAGGGTGAGTAGACTGCTGTCCTCAGTGGACAGCTCCTGGGCCTCTGCCTGGTCAGTGCATTCTGTGGCACAGAGGTCAGGAGAAGTCTTTTGCCTTCTTTTCTGAATCATCTCCATGAAGAGGGATTTCCTGTGTGGTTGTTGGTTGTTCTCCGCTTACAGAATCACGATGTTGGTCTCACCCCCATCTGAGGATCAGGGCAGTGAGCAGGTTGGTTGGTAGACACATAGGGGTGCTTCCTGCACTGAAGTCCAAACCTTGTGTCCCCGGTGCAGGTGAAGCCGTACAACGTCTACGTCACCGTGGCCTACCCCCCAGACACGGATACCCCTGGGTTTGCCGTGGAGAACAAAACAAAGGTCAGCAGTTTTCACCTTCATTCTCAGTCCTTAATGTTGCAAAACCCTTTTCTGGTATTTCTTTCCTTTTTTCCAGTTTAAGTTCATTTGTCAGGCACTGGTGTTTCTAGGTGTCTGTTGGGCACCTGAGGACTGAGCTGAGGCTCTCCACACGAATCATCCATCTTTCCTTCCTCTCTTCCCCAACCCCCTTTCTTAACATTTAATTTAAATTTCTGTTGAAAGCTGTCAGGATGCTCTGTTACCTCATCAGTTGCCCAACATCACTTTTTTGCCTCGCTCTTCCTTCTCCAATCCTTAGAAGCAGCCATTTATTTAACCAGTGTGTTTTTATTGCTACTATTTTTTTTTTAAAGATTTAGAGATTGTTTATTGAGTTTCTGCTGTGGAAGATAAAATTTAAGACCCATCTATTCCCCACTCGCTGTGTTCTTCCTGTGTACTCTTGAGTTAAATCAGATAGTGTTCTTATTAATGGAACTTTATAAATACTGTTCACACCCGAGCCTTTCTGTAGTGACACTTCCTTTCTTGTCTCTTTATGCACTTAACTTTGTACTTAGCTGTAACTTACTCAATCCCAGGTCAGACAGAACGGACGGTCTCCTTTTAATTCATTTGAACATAGGGAGTTTTCAAGTTCTTTGATTCCTTTTTCCTCAGAGATGTTTCTGTGGGGCCCTCTGCCTTCCTGGCCCAATGCTGATTGGCAGTGCTCTTGACCCTTCTCTTTCCGTCGCACTGTGGTTTCCCTTTTCCTGTGCTGGATCCTGTGTTTCCCAGTTTAGTCATTTATCTGCCCACGTTGGTGGAGCTTGAGTAATTTCCTGAGAAAATGTATGTCAGGGATAGCATTTATTTGGGATCTTCAGGTCTAAAGAGGCCTTTATTTTCCCTTTATCCTGCTAATATATTGTTTTGTTGGTTCAGAATTCTAGGTTACAAATAATTCCCCTTCAGATTTTTATAGGCATTTCTCCTTTAACTTATAGCTTCTGGTTTCTGTTGATAGCCCCATGCCAACCTTTTTAATAGGACCTCTTTTGGGGGAAGCTTTCTATCCTTTTTTATCTTTATTTAATATATTTGGAGGCAGGATGTTTTCATTTCGTAAGCTAGACACTTGAATGAGCCCTTTTATCCTGTCAGCTCATGAATTTAAGTTCTGGAACATTTCATAGTACTTTTCTGATAATTTCTTTCTGTGCAAGTATTTCAAGTGTTCTTCCCGGAGCTTCTGTTACTCAAGATGTTGAATTTTCCAGGCTTACCCTCTTCCCTTTTCTCATTTTCCTTGTGTTTTACCTTTTCAGTTGAAATTTTTATTTCTGCTGAAATATATAAACATTTTCATCTCTTTTCTCTGAATATGAAAATTATAGCTTCATCCCTTCATTCACAAGTTTCATATTTTATTTCTAAAGATATTCATTCTGGGATTTTGGTCTTAGTTTTCTTGTGGTGTTGTTTTAATTTTCTTTTTTTGACGGGAAACCCTCATATTTTTATTCATTAAGCACTACACATAAGCACTTCCCATATACAATTCACAAGGTCACAACTTCCAAGTGCAAACTAATAGATGACCTCCACTTCACCATCATAAACTGTCGGATCATGGCCGTTTGTGTTTCATGGTTATGAGCAAGTAACCGCAGTATAGGAATCTAAAAGTTGACTTTCTAGATTTCATAACTGCTAAAAACAAAGTTTTCAGGACTATATCAGATGCTAATGATAGGCCTACCCAGGCCAATTTTAAAGTGGATATTAGAGGGTAATAAATTCTGTAGAAGCTTCAGCCTCTGTAACATCACAGGTCAACAGTTACAAATTTATAAACACTAAGTTAATAGAAAACAATATAAGAGTTTTTTCAAGAGATTTTTAGCTTCTCACAGGCTTCTTTGATGAATACTGACATGTTCTTCATCTGAGATGAATTAGGAAGAGCATCCAAGTCTTGTACAAGAGCATCCGGGTGTGGAGTTGGCATCACAATCTCACTCTGCAGTGTGGAGCTTTCAGATTGCTCTGAGAAAGCTCTGGGAGACACAGTATGCCGCATCTGTCCGTTTGAAGCATCTTTTTGTCTTTCTCTCCTGCTCTGCCATGTGGCATGCTAGAATTTCAGTTTTGTTATTTAGACCCTGAATATTCTGAGTCACTGATCTGTAGTCCGTGCTCCTGTTTCTTCCTGCAGTAGTGCCAGACCTTCCTCATAAGGTTTGTCCTGCGCTTTTTCCATTTCCAAGAGACTTGACACATTAGTTACATATCTCAGCTTTTGAGGAGGGACCTTCAGGGTTTCACACAGTTGTAGCAGCCTTGTGCTTGCCAGGCAGGTGCTATACCACTGAGCCGGATCCCTGGCCCTGTTACTTCTCTCTGCAGCAGTACACCTTATTGCTGTTCTGAATGGCGGCCCATGTCTGGTTAGTAAACAGCTAATCCTCCATCCTCACAAGGGGGATGACTTGGAATCTGAGTAGAGTAAAGGAAAAAATCAGAATTACTCATTTAATTGAGGGTGATTTTAGTTCTAGATTTTTTTTTCTTTTTTATAATAACACTTACTTAGTATGAACCCCCATACCACAAAAATTGGAACTTATATTCCATGGACTGTATATGTACAAGTTTTTAAAGAAGGATATTTATGACGTAGGAGCATTTTTTCCCTCTTCTTTTTGCTTCGACACTGCCTTTTTAACAAATTACTACTCTTAAAGGCGTAGATTTAAGGCATACATCTGCCTTTAGAATAAGCAGAGATCTGCTAGTTAGATTTGTAGCATTTGGTATACAGTCTTTTAGTTTGAAGCCAAGGCTGACAAAGGGAGGTGATTTCTCCAAAATTTGGCTTTGATGGATTTTTTTTAACTGTAAAATTTTGGTAAACTCTCTGGTAAATAAAATTGTGTGTTGATCCATGGGCCCATTAGGGGGCGACATAGTACTTCTCAAGCTCATGTGTGTCTTGCTGGCTGTTCCAACTTTGTGGTCTGGAAGGATGAATAGTGGCCCCTCAAAGAGGTCTTTCTCTCTCCTCAAGTTCATCAAGCAATATTTGACTTTAATGAAAGGCTTTGCTTTTCTGTTTTAAGAAAATATAATGTAGTTATTGGTTTGGGCAGTACTAGGTATTGAACCCAGGATAGTGTACTAGGCAAGCACACTGTCACTGAACTTCATCTCCACCTTTAAATTTTTTTTTTTTTTTTTTTTTTTTTTTGAGACAAGGTCTCCATAAGGTGCCCAGGCTGGTCTGGAGCTTGCGATCTTCCTGCCTCAGCTTCTTGAATAGCTGGGATTAGAGGCATATACCACTGTGCCTATCTCTAGTCTGGTTTTTATTTTGTTTTTCCAAGCCTATGTGTAAAAGAATTTGCAGTATACTGCAGTTTAAGGCTTTAGTTTGAAAGTCCCTTTTAAAGAACTTTTAAAGCACAAATATGCAAGGGGCCACAGAGAAGAATCAGAGAAAAATGAGAGAAAAAAGATCCAGCTCAGAAGAAATTTTGCAGATAAAATTTAAATACAGGAGTAGTTATGATATATACTAAGGCAGAAGTGTTCAAAGGAGAGAAAGATTGATTATTACAGATCAAGAATTCAGAAAGGCATGTTGAAATAGGTGAGAGTTGAGATAGACCTTTGAACACTGGTTGAAGAACAGAAGGCCCAGGTTTGGAGTTGAGTCCAGCCATGTAATTAGCATGCATCAAACTACAGGCCATTCAGGGATGTCTCCTTAGGGGCTCTTCTTTTACATGCCCGTCCATGCTGCCCCATGGTCTTTTAAGAAACTGCTGCAGTTACTGAACATAGGTTGGTGTGAGATCATCCCTGCCCAGCACCTCAGCTCTGTCCCCAGGCGTCAGTCACCTGCTGATGGTAGTCTTGTCAGAATAGAGGTGTTGTCCTGGGAGCAGAGTTGCTCAGGATGCAGGGCCCAGCCTTTGGCTGCACAGCATTGGTCAGGTGTCTGACTATCAGTGAGGAGTCCATGAGGTCCCTTCCTGAACTGGTACCAGTGATGCATTCTCAGTCCAGCTTTGATGGTCTTCACTGAGGCTGAGACCGCACATGTTCTACAGAGAACAGTAGGGGATTCCTTCAGCTACTGGGCTAAATGTTCCAGGTACCATACCAGGTAGATAGAAGATGATGATGGACCTAAGTCTAAAAATGGGAATCTGTTTGACGGTAGAAGTGTAAAATTACTTATGACTCAGGAGGCTGTAGGAGTTATTTTTAATGTAATGGGGAATGGTGGTACTGATATGTACATTATTTTCTACTTCTAGCCTTTAGAGACTCGACTTATTTCAGAGACCACAAGTGTTTGCAAACCAGAACAGGTGGCCAAACAAATTGTTAAAGATGCCATAGTAAGTAAAATCCTTGATTTGTTTTCTTTACTATTTGTCATTATACTGTACTCTGGAAAGGTATTTCTTCAAGGCCTTCCTTTATAAGAAAAATTACTATAATTTTTTGGATCAGATTTGTAATATCTAATAGACTCCCCTTTTCTTCCTTTAGACACTTTATTGATTCTGTACTGATAGTAGGTTTCTGGAAACTAAGTATATACCTTGATCTTAGGAACAGATTTATCAGTATGGCTATTTGGAACTTCAGTTCTTGAAGAAGGAAATAAGACTTAGATGTGTATAGTGTATACTATATAAGGTTTGTTGTCTTTCTCATAGTATTTTCACTTTTAGATTATTTTAAAAACATTATTGCCAAGTTCATTGATTAAGGGTTTTTCTTTCCCCTTGCTGCCTCCAAATACCATTTTCCCAAAGTTAACTAAAGAAAGTGCAGCTGGCCTGTGGAGCCCATCGTCCTGTCATCCCAGCTGATAAGCTTTTTCAGCCACTGAGTTTCCTGGGAATCACCAGTGGGATCTTGTGGAATCCATGTGCTGTTTTGTAGCACAACATGTGCACCATATGCCTTTGGACAGCAATGCTATTAACTCACATGGAGAAAAATGTACATTTCTGAGGGATGTCTGGGAACCATAAGCCCACGCTGACCTTGGAAAATCTGTAGGACGATTGGAATGAGAGGCATCGGGGCCTTGTGGTATAGCCTTGAAATAGTGCATATATGATTGTGTGAGGCGAAGCTGAGCAGAATCCAGAAAATAAAAACCTTTATTAAAATATTTTTGGAGGTGAACAACTCTGTCCCGATTGCCTTAATTGTAAGACAAAGATACAAATGGCACAGGCATGATTTGTTTTTCCTGCTTATTTTAAGTCAAAACCAGTGCAGTCTGGGTTTTTAAGGATCTTAAATAGCTCTTCCAATCTTGGCAGAATTCATTTTGTGTGTGTTTTGCAATTGAGAACTTTACACTCATAAATTATTGACATTCTTGGAGAACTTTTGTTTCCCTGGGTTATATTTATTGATATTTGCCATATGGGAAATTGAAACTGTAATTTTAAAAATATTAAGTTGTAATTTAAGAAAGTGTCTTGTAAAACAAGAGTAAGTCCATTACATTTCAGTTGATGTATTTTATAAAAATAATCATCTTCAAAACAAAAATTCAGTGAAAAGAGTGGCATTGTTTTATATTTTCAACAGTTGCTTTAATGTCAACTCAGACCTTAAAGTCCTTAGTAGATTTTAGCTGGATTCTCATCCACATCTACGGTCAGTTTGTTATACTGTGTTGTTCTGATTGGAGCAAATGAAGAAAATCTGACCTTACACAGATATATAGATGGACGAGGTAGAAGTATTTTACTAGGCTTTTCAGATTATTTGAGGGAGAATTTTCTTTTTTGATAAACCCAAACTCAACAAATAATAGTTCCTAAAAGGTTAGCTACAATGTGAAATTGGAAACCACATCAATGAACGTTTTGTTCTCTGTGACATTAAAATCCATCAGTCTCTTTCACACTTTGAATGGATCCTTTACCCATTAATGATTTTATAACATGCATATTAGTCATTTGGAAAATATGGGTTCACTGAGTTATCAAAAAAATCACATCAAATGCATTGCTGCTCTTATCATAAAAATATGTACTGAGAAGCCAGTACTCTCACCAGGGTAGATACAAGTTTTGCACATCTTAATTTTTCCTTGAAAGCTTAGATTTTAACATCACCTACAAATGCATCAAGTTTTTTTCCTCCAGTGACAGGTTTCCTTCATTTTCTGCAAATTTAAGTAAGTTTGGTTTTCTTGTCAGTAGTTCTTTCCTGTGAAAATGGTGTTCCGTGTATAGCAGCAAGTTCAGCTCTTGAACAGTTGCACAGGAGCTTTTCTTCAAGGTGATCACTGTCCTTTGGTGCTCAGAAGTACAACAAAAGCACTTTATGCAAGTTTCTCATTTGTCGCATGGAATACATCATTCCCCCCATCTTCAGAGACATGTTCTAACACCCCTAGTGCATGTCTGAAATTGCAGATAGTACTGAACCGTATGTCTTTTTCCTATATATAGAAAGTTTTATTTATGAATTAGATATCAGGTACCCTGGACAAAAGGATCAGTTACATGTCCTGGGTGAAACATTACTGGGTAGGATGAGATTTCATTTTGCTAATGAGAACAACATACAACTTAAAACTTATGAGTTGTTTATTTATGAGATTTTCCATTTAATATTTTTAGACTTTGGCCATGGGTAACTAAAACCAAGAAGAGGGCTGGGGAGGGGACTGTATTGAGGAGATCTATCTTCAAGAGTTGTGGTGTAATAAGATGATTAACTTGACCTGCTTTATCCAAGATATTTTTAAGCAAAATAGACATTTTTGAAAATTCTTAAATATTTGTAAAAGTTGTATTTTCCTTGTGTACTTATTTTCATCGAAAGGGCATGTGGTAGTGGAGGTGATGGTAATTTCTAGAACATTGCTTTGGGTTTGTGCCCCAGCAATCTTCCACATCAGTGCAGATGTTACTCTGGTGAGAAAGGTGTTATGGCTTGTGTCTAGATAGCCCCCAAAGCCTCACGCGGCTTTTTCAGAGGTGGCTGGATCTAGAGTGTGCCATCTGGGGTTAAGGGTGTGCTGTCACCATGTCACTCCACTGATTGGTTTGGCACAGTTCTGGGTAGAGTTAAAGGTACCCCACCCTGTGTAGGGGCTAGCAGCTCGGAGTTTGCCTTACATCTCAGAGACTTTAGACTTGAACTTTTTAGCAACTGTTAGGACTTTGGAAACTCTTGGAGACAGACTAAATGCCTTTTGCATAAAGGTATGTGTGTGAGCCCTTTTGGGGCCAGGGACAGAATGTTATGGCTTATGCCTAGATCTGCACCCAAAGCCTCATGCAGTTATAGGTGGGGCTTTTTCAGAGGGAGCTGGATCTAGCGTGTGCGATGCTGGGATTAAGAGTATGTGATCACTGTATTGGTCCACTGATTGGTTCGGCACAGTTCTGGGTAGGATTCATGGTGTACCACCCTGGGTGTGTGTGCTGTCGCTCTAAGAGTAAGGATGTAGTATGAGGGAAAAGAGGATCATCGCTTGTTACCTGTTGCTTGTCGTTTGTCCCTTGCTCGTTGCTGCTTCACTGCTGGGTACCTTCTGCCTGCCCTGTTTGCCATGGGCGGTTTCTCCTCTACAGTGCCCCTCTGCTGTGCCATTCTGCTTTAGAGCCAGCTTACTATGGACTGAAACCTCTACAAGCTGTGAGCTGAAATAAACCTTTTCTCCTTTTACCTTTGGGTATTGGGTGTTTTGTCTCAGCAACAAGAAAAGTAACTAAGACAAATGGCAATTCATATTCTAGCATTATTATGATAATCGTTTTGTCCATAGGTGACCCTGAGAGAATCTTGGGACTTCTCAGAGGTTCTGTAGACCCATGGTTGGAAGTTGCCCATATGGCAAGGGTGTGTGTCTCCTTAGGAGCCCTAATACATGCTTTGTGCCATCCTATTTCACCTGTTGTGAGTGAACACGCTTCATGGTTTGTAGTTTTGAATTGATTCTTTTCCACTTACTGCAGTCCTTCTTGTCTTCCTTTTCGTTTAGCAGGGTAACTTTAATAGCTCCATTGGCTCAGATGGCTACATGCTCTCGTCACTGACCTGTGGGATGGCTCCAGTAACGTCCATCACTGAAGGGCTGCAGCAGGTACGTTCTGCCTTGGCCAGCAGCCGGGCAAACAGACCAAAACTGCCTTGAGTCAGACCTCCGTTAAAAGAGGCTAAGAACAGACTGACTTTATCTAAGAATATGAAAACATTTTGCTGAGCTGTTAACTTTTTCTTTTCCTCTGCTAGCAGTAAACAAATAGGAAGGGGATTAAGGATATAACATAAGGAATGTTGGCTGGAAGAAGTTTTCCATGCTGGACTGTATAGATAAGAGATGTGATCAAAAACTATGCTGAATGGTTAAATTAAAATTTTAAAAAATTATTAAGTAAAAGACACATTACCATTCAACCCCCTTAAATACTCTTCCCTCATTTCAAGCATCCTTACCTCACCTCTTGCCCCTTTCTGAAGCAGTTCTGAAAGTCCTCTTTCATGAGTGTCTCTTCATGACTGCCTTGATGCCCTGAATTGATTGAAAATGTTTACAGAAATTTCTGTCAAAAAAAAAATTAGGATGTTTCCTCCTCTACCTTTTCACTAGATCTCGCTCTTCCCTTAAGTCAAAATAGTCCTGAATTACCAACATTTTGAATCAGTTCAGGACATCGGGACAACTATGGCAGTGTAACTAAAAACACTCACCAAACAAGACTTCCAGAACTGCTTCAGAAAGGGGCAAGACTGATGGGGTATGTGTGTTCAAAGAGAGAGGGAAGGTTTTGAGGGGGATTAACAGCAATGCGTCTTTTACTGTAATGAAATTTTAAAAATAATTAAACATTCACTGTATTTTTCAGTCATATCCGATAGATAAAGTGCCGTTGTTGAATGTTCATCTAGATTTTCACTGGAGAACTCGTGCTCTACAGCGTTGGAAAACTGGAGATCTCTAGTGACAGTAGTTTAGGGTGAGCTTGCCTACAAATAAGATGCTAGGCTAGAAATCATCTTTCGGTGAGTTGGGTCACCAGTAGTTAAGCCAAAGGAGATACAATCAAGGATTAAATACAATCCCTATTCTTAGGAATTTACAGTTTTGTCCAGGGCACACAAATTAATGGAATGAATTGTTCGCTGAAGAGCATTCTGGTGCTGTTTATTCTGCAGATGTTGGGCAGCCGCTAACCTCAGGGCCCCTCAGTCTACTGGGAGAGACTGATGAGAAGGTGTTACTACTTCAGGGCAGTATAAGCAGAGTGGTAATAGTGAGATCGCTCTGGAGGGCAAAGCTAAGGGTTGTTTTATAACACAGCATTAACTTCTGTGCAGGGGACCACGTAAGACTAAGGCAAGTGACTTTATGCCTAGTTTTCCTCGTGCTCTTAAGTCCTTTTTCTCCTCACCCTAGATAATACCCACCATTTTGTCATTTTTTTCCTGACAAGTAGACTTGGTTGGATGTAAGCTCTTTCCAGACAGGGTGCTCATCTTTGTTGTGTGTTGTGTGCCCCAGCAGCAAATGTCTGCACTAAACAGAAATTCCAGAGTGGCTAAGTCAGGCCAGTGCACAAAATCCATACCTTCTTCCTTGGGCAGACTCATCCTTTCCTCATGGTCACTGCTGCTACATAAATATGGCACATCTAAAGTCCAGCACATGCCTACCTGCTGACTGCAGTTCTGTGCCAGCATCTTTTAGTTACTTTCCCTGGAAAGTGACCACATATCCAAGTCAGCAGAGCTTTATTCTTTCCTCAGCATTCTGTAGTCTCCCCGACCTCCCGCCACCCTGGTTCTGTCTCCACAATTGGTGCACACATTCACTCACCTCAGCCAGAAACTGAGGTGGAGTCACTGCCTCTCTCTTCAGGGGTCCCCTTGCTCCCCAGCATTAGTAGCCGTACTGCTGCTTCCAGAGGTCAGGCCTGGGTTCTTACAATTCACCCTGTACCTGAGTTGTGTACTTTGTGAGCCAGAAGTTAACGAGCCTCCCCGGGGTCTGAAAAACATTGTTTGGGTTTACCTGGCTTGAGTGTGTGTGTTTAGCTTCAAAATAAGAGTTTTACATAACATGTCTAGATTTAAGACTCTTCTTGGCAAATCAGATCTGGCTAAACAAGAGCTGCATTCTCAGCAGGCAGTAATCAGTGGAGACAGGTAGCAGCTGCTCCTCTGTAACAGTCCCTGCCCCACCATCCCTCGATCTACAACACCCTGGCCAGGCCCGCCAGATGCATTTGAGAGTGCTATCACGTTTTCCACCTGTGTTGCTAACCACAGCTCTATCCTGCATGAAGCCTTCTGTGGCTCCCCAGTACCGTCAGGATGAGGCATCAGCCCCAGCACACGACACGAGCCCTCCGAGTGGCCCCACTAACCTTTCTGGCTCCTTCTCTTTCTTTCTGTACCCTCCTCCCCTGTTCCTTATAGGACTTTCTCTATAGCCTTCAACTCCAGGTTTCCTTTTATGTAGCCAACTTCTGATCTTCCTTCCTGTCTTAACTGCAACTTTGCTTTTACTGCAAAACTCCTGTTCTTAACCGTATGGTAGTTCTTTATATGGCTGTATTGTGATAGGTGGCTTTTCCTCAAGGCCGTCCTCTTTTTAAAAAAAAATAATCAGCTTTGTTTTTTAGAACAGTTTTTAGATTTATAGAAAACTGGGGTGGAAAGTCCAATGTTCCCATATAACCTCCTCACACACAGTTTCTCCTGTAATTAACATCACCCCTTAGTGCTACACACCTGTTTCAGTTGGTGAGCCAGTATTGACATGTTATCATCAACTAAAGCCTGCAGTTGACAGTACGGTTTATTCTTGGTATTATGCATTTCTGTGGGTTTTGACAAATGCCTAATACGTATCTGCCATTACAGGGTCATGCAGAATAATTTCACTGCCCTACGGTTCCACTGAATGGCATCTTTTCATTTTTCACCTTGGCCTTGGCCTACCAGTGACCTTTTTACTGTCTTCATAGTTTGGCTCTTTGCTAACTTTCCTTTGTTTTTTATATTTTTCAGTTTGCCCTAGTTTGAAACTAGATTTCACAAGTTGTGCAGAAATAGTGGACCCTTGTTAAGCATGATGGCTCATACCTTTAATCCCAGCTACTCGAGAGGATGAAGTAGGAAGATTGCAAATTTGAGACCAGCATTGGCAACTTAGCAAAACCTTGTCTCGAAATAAATTAAATTAAAAATATAGAATAAATAGCTGGGGTTGTAGCTCAGTGATAGAGCACTTGCCTAGCATGTGTGAGGCCCTGGGTTCAATCCCCAGGAGTGAAGAAAAAGAAAGATAAACAGTGGGCCCTCCTTCAGATTCCTCCTCTGCAGCTTTCTCCAGGCAGCTGCTCCTGTTCTCGTAGCAGAATCTTGCGTGGTTACCTTCTTTCCCCAGACTACATGCCTCCCTCGATCCTCCTCTCTTGGTTGTTGCATCAGTTGTTGCCTTCAGTGTGAGAGAGGAGGACTTAACTCTTCTCCTTACCGCCTCCTCCCCACTCTCACTTTGTTACATTATTTACATTGTCATTCTGTCTCACTGTCATTTTGGTTAGATGTGTGTTTGACATCATTTTTGTGATTACTTAAGTACTGTTCAAAGCTGAGCGATGTGTGTGTCATATATGATGATGATTTTTCCTGTTCAAAAAACACATTTTTGGAGCTGGGGATATAGCTCAGTGGAATAAGTGCTTGCCTAGCAAGCGCAGGGTCCTGAGTTCGATCCCCAGTACCGCAAAAAAAAAAAAAAAAAAACACATTTTTATTTTCCTGAAATTATTTTTAACTCTTTCCCATGTACTGTTTCTATTACTAGTTCAATCTTAAATTCTTCACTGACAGCTTCATCTCCTCTTGACACACAGTATTTAGAAATACCAACTGTGGTGTCTGTCTCCTTCAGGAAGGAGTTCCTTGTGGAGCCTGGTGCTGGGCAGTCCCCGTCACTGCCCAGGCATGGTGCAGAGCTGATGCCTGGCTTCTACCTTTCCTGGTGGTCCCAGGAAATACCTCTGCCTGTCTTAGGTTGGCTACCTTGTGTCCTAGACCTTATGACAGTGTCTTTCCTCATTGATCCCTTCATTTTGTTTGCCTCTCCTAGTAGTTTTCCAGGACTGGGGAGTTGGAAGCTGGGACACAAATATTTTTGAGTCCTGAGTATTTGAAAATGTACCTTTTTCTCCTTACAGTTTTACATCCTTTCAAAGTCCCACTTAGATTTGCTTTAGTGAGAATTTGTGAAAGGGAAGACCGAGAGTAAATGGATATAGTTAGTTGCTGCCTTGAACCTGGAATATTAATCGCCTTTTTACTTGATTGTCTTTCCAATTAGCAAACATTCTCAAGTCTGAAAGTGCCCACCTGTAGTCTTGGCTACGGAGGAGGAGCTCAGGGACAGCCAGGGCAACGGGGTGATCTTAAAAAGGAAAAAAAAAAGCTCAAAGGAGGGCATGGTTGTGTCTCAGCACCCAGTGCAGGGGCTCATTCTTATTCTCAGAACATAAATCTTGAAGAAAAGAAGGATTGTTTGTAGTTCTGCTATTTCAGATGCTACAGTGGAGTTTCCCTGTGCTGCTAAGAATACCATTTTGTTCTTTTTATGGTTGGAATTTTATTAATCAGACAAATATTTTATCTGTCTGGCAGGCTCAGTGCTATACAGTGGGCACAGAGCAGGCATATTCTGTTCTTAGGACTTACTGACATTTACAAAGTTTTCATTATACTTATCCTTGGAACAGAGTGGAAGATGTGTCCTAGAAACTATTTACCAGAGACCTCAATACCTTGAAATGAAGTGAACTATTGTGCTGCAGTGTTGGATGCTGGATAAACTGAAAGGTCTCTCTCTGTTTTGCAGGTAGTTACTATGGGCCTTTTCCGCACTATTGCTCTGTTTTACCTTGGAAGTTTTGATGGCATAGTTCGTCGCTGCATGATGCAGAGAACAAAATCTGAAATTGCCGACAAAACTGCCTAATTCTTAACCCCTTGAGGAAAAAAAAAAGACTGTTTCCAAATATTTCAAACAGCTTGCTGCTACCCTGAGACCCAATTTTTAGCCTACAGACACTTGTCTTGTTTTTGAATATGTAAAATTGGACCAGTGCTGTTCATAAATCTGGCTCCAGGCAAAAAGATAGAAGTCCAACTCCAGATGATACGATTAACACTATGCAAATATGGAATAGGAAATCTTTGAGGTGGAGCGGTTGTAGTGTGTGAACTAACAGCGTGTCAACAGGGTAAAGAATGGAATTTCAGAATGACAAGTGGAATGTTTTCTATTTATTCCTTTCCCTCTTTATAAAGTCCAGAGATGTACTTTATAGCACGTAAGAAGTCTTGAGGGCTTTTTGAAACTTTCCATGAAAGGCAGTGTATGGGTTTCTGGGCTTTGTTTTTCATTTTGCCTGGTATATTTTACTCAAGATAAGCTGTCTGCATTGCCAGTAAGTCTGGACACCTGTCAGGCTTGCTTTGCTGCTGGTAGAACCTCTCTCTCTTTGATCCCACAAAGTTCCAAGGGGGATGGGAGAGAGCAACGCAGCAGAAGGTAAGGAGATCAGCCTTTTCCAATAGGAAAACAGTGCTTTCTTGTCTTCTTCCAACTGATGCTTAGGACTTTCCAGTTTCCATTCATGGAGAAAGGCAGCCTCCGTAGTGTTGCTGAAGAGAAAGCATCTGAGATGCTTACAGAAGTTTACAGTTTCTTCAATAGCCACGAGGAGCTGAAGTTCACCCATTCCATGTTGGTGTCTGTCCTTCCCTTCTCTTCCTTGTCCAACTTTGCTTATACTGCTGTAATATTTTTGTAAAAGAAGAAGAAAGACCAGCTAAGATTTTTGACTTGACTTTTTAAATTAATTCATGAATTCATTAAAACAAAAAAAAGAGTGTGACATTCTTAACCTAGTAGCATATATGTAGCTTTTAGGAAAGGCTGATGAATGTATATTTAAATTTTACTTGTTAAGCAAAAGAGATGGATAATTTTGAAGGTACTCATTTTTTGAAATAAAGTGCTCATCGATTTTTCTATGACTCTCCCACTGACCTGACAACAGTATCTTCCTGCCACACATTACAGAAGCCCACTCATTCCTTTGTGAAGCCCTGGAAGTCCTCCTGGCCCTGTGAATGCTGTATCTGGGTTATAGGACCTATTCATTTCATGGGTTTCTACAGCAAGTGCCTGTTACCAGTCCCGGTCCTCCAGTGTGGCATCCTGTTTGTCCACATGCTCCTCTTACGTCAGGACATCTTGATGTCCATCCCCTCATCCTCGTGTATATATAGTGCATTCTAGTTCCCTTGGATGTGAAAATACTTCTCCTTTTGAAGAATAAAAAAAATTTTTTTATTGTAAAATAAAAAAAAGTAGAAATTATACCTAGGCTTTTTTTTTTTTTTTTTTTTTTTTTTTTTTTTTTTTTTTTTTTTTTTTTTTTTTTTTTTTTTTTTTTTTTTTTTTTTTTTGCTTTTGAGTTTTTTGACTTTTGAAAGTGACTTAATTTTTACATAATAAGATGGCTCCACGGTATCTATCAAGATCTGTGAATGGCAAATTTAGACAATGATAAATGCAGAATAAATTATTATTTAATATGTAAATTTCTTGGTAAAACTTATTACAATTTGCAGGAGTTTGTTGATGCCAAAATGGTTTCAGGAATCTTTCAGTCTTTTATAGCCAAAGTTTGCAATCTGTGTGGAGTCACTTTGTGCAGCTGCTAAAATGGTATAATGTATTTTCCCAAGTAATACTCATATTTATGTATTGCTTGGTTTTATTCTTTTCTTATAAATGCTCCTTGAATGGGATACCCTGTGCTAATCTATATTAAAATCTAGTCTAAGGTGATGTTGGATTTAATAAAATTAACAAATTGGTAGTTATTACAGTATATATTCTTTTCAGATTACTGTCAGAGAGAGTATTTTACTCAAGTAGTCTACTGTCTGAATAAATTTAAGAACCCCCTTTCTCTGGTGGGAGATACTGTCCCTAATACAATATAGGTCAGGAACAAGAGTAGATTTGCAGATGTCATAATGTAATGAAATAAGCTTCATCAGAGATGTTAATGGTCCACATTCTATTATCCCCGAAACTCTAAAACTAAGTTTGCTTATTTTCTAAATTTGATGCTATCATTCACTAGCAAAACTTGAACTGGTATGTGGTAGTTGTTTTTATTCATGCCACTTCATGTGCCTGTTTGAAATCTCAGCAGGTTTGATTTTACAGTTATTGCCAGACTCCAAGGAGGAGTGGTACCTTTTTCAATGGCACCTTCTTCAAATTATGAATTTGGAAAAACATCTGGCCCAGTGGGTTTTGGATAAGGATTTGTAGTCATGTAGACAGCATCCCACAATATTCTGGGTCCATCTAAAACATGAAAATATTACAAAGAAAATTCAGTTTAAAAAAAAACTCTTTTGATTCTTGTACAACTTATTTTTCTGTTGAGGGGAAGAAGAGGAAGAAGAAAAAGAAGACCACTTTCAATCCAACTGTTAGGGAAACTATTAACCTTTTTTAAAGGGTCACATTGATTTAATACTTAGCTGTGGGTGAATCTTACCTATGGCTGTTGTTTTTAAACATTATTGTTGATGCTATAGTTTGAACCCAGTGCCTTGTACCTGCTAAGCCTGAGCTCTACCACTGACCTTCACTGCCCCCAAGCCCTGGAAGTTTAACTGCAATCCTGACTATTGACTCTGTATGTGACCACCAACAGTTTATTATATGAATTTTAGTTCTGAAGTGCCTATTCTGGTGGTTTGGTTTACCATTTTATTGTAATATATTTTTATTGTAGTGAGTATATTTATAAGTTAACATCATTCAGCCATATAAATTCCAAAATATATTCAAAGACATTTCACAATTGAAAAACGTGCAGAAAACAGTCCTTGTATCAGTTTTCAAAAACAAAAATCATGGGCTACGGATATAGCTCAGTGGTAGAGTGCTTGCCTGGCATGTGTGAGGCCCTGGGTTTGATCTTTAGCACTACAAAAAAACAAAAATTATGAAAATTGTTCATTCTATATTTTAAACTTAATTTGCACAGTTAAAAACACTTCAAAACGCTGTTACAGTGGTCTTTTTACATTAATATCTACGTATAGTTAGTTAAAGATATTTATCTGGATCTGATAAACCATGTGTTATTGATTCCTGCAAGTGAAACTTCAAGAGACTATTTCTGATATTTAGATGGTGAAAGCATTTTGGTAAGTTGGATTTATTTCAATTCAAAGAATTATGTAATTTTCTCTTTCTTGAAGAAGGCAATACCACAATTTTTTCTGAATTATGTCATCAGATTTAATTTTATTGTATCATGTTTTAGTTTAAACATTAGTATTACTCACTTGAGGCCACTTTAAAGTATTTGGTTTTTGATAAAAGACACTTTGTTTCATTTCCTTAAATTTTCAGTAAATTTGTTTTAAAAGTAACAACTAAGCATAACTTTACAATTCAGGACTGGATCTTGCTGTTGAGATTATAGTTCATGTATCTGTGGATTTGATATTTTGAAGAAAAGGTAATTGCTATTATATTTTACACTGGCTTGAAATGAGACCTCTAAAGACATTTTTAAATTGACAAAAGAACACATGGCTATTTTGATACGTTAGAACTTGTGTTTGCTACTTTAGAAGCTTTTGTGGCAGAATTGTAACCTAATTTTCATATCTTGTATTTCTGAATCACAACAAAAAATAAATGGAGAACAAGCTTTACAGATCTGAGAACTTATTTTCCTAGAAATTTGTGTTTTTAAGAGACCACTTAAGGGGCTGGGGATATAGCTCAGTGGAATAAGCGCTTGCCTAGCAAGCACAGGGTCCTGAGTTCGATCCCCAGTACCGCAAAAAAAAAAAAAAAAAAAAAAAAAGAGACCACTTAAGCAAAATACAAATTTTTTTATAATGTTATCTTGACTTGGCTTCCTAAGCATTTCACAAGGCCTGATTTCTATCATTCTTTTTTAGGGAGTAACATTTTCAGAGTAAATGTTTGATATTTTGAGCTCTTATTTCAGATATATTCTGTTTGCAGGGCTTGGATATGAGTAAAAGTTTAAGAAATGAGTGTAGGCCTGGGGTGTAGCACGCTCCTGTAGTTTCTGCTGTTCCTTAGGCTGAGGTGGGTAGATAGCATGTTGGAGACGAACCTGTGCCACTTAGCAAGACTGTATTTCAAACTAAAAGTTTAAAAGGGCTGGAGATGAAGCTTAATAGTAGAACATTTCTGGGTTCAATCCCCAGTACTACAGCCCCCAAGTTAAATTTTTAAAATCCCACACTTTAAATTATGCTTAAATCGTCCATCAGTGAATTACCTTTAAATCTTCTTTATATTAGTAAGTGGCATGTGATATCAGTTCTATAGTTTTTATGTTTTGATGCTAAAAACTTATTTTATGATTATTCAACTCTTGACTTTATGACCTCTGTATTTCCTCAATATTCATTTGCTGAATACTAATAAGTTGGCTATTCAGGTGCTGGGGGTAGAATTCTGTATAAACATTTTATCCTGCTCTTGTGTCTCTGATGAATCTGCTATGTTCTTATAAATCCTCCTGGAGAAAGAGGAACCAACTCCCTGTTTTCTTCTTAGGCTTGATATCTCTGAATCTTATGTCACATATATTTACATGCTAAGCACTATTCTAGGTTAGGAATGTGCCGGGGAAAAATATGGTCCTGCCCTCAAGTAGTTTATAGCTTTGGGCAGGAAATATATGCCAGAAATTTCACAGTGATCAATAATATTCATAAATAAAATTATAAGATAGCGCAACTAATGCCAGGTGTGGCACTGCAAGCCTATAACCCCAGCACTTCAGAGGCTGAGGAAGGATGATCTCTATAAGAGCCTGGGACACGTAGCGAGACCCTGTCTCAAAAAACAAAACAGAAGAAAAGAGCACAACATCAGACACTGCACTGATGCCAGTCCCTTCTGAGTGCTTTACATGTTTTAACTCACTGAAGTCATACTAACCCTACAAAGTGTGTGTATTATGAGTGATGGCAGGCATAGAGAGGTTGGACAGCCCAAAGTCAGTCAACTGATGGAACCAGGATTCAGACGCAAGTTGCTGGATTTTAAGCTCCTAGCCCCTGCATAAACCACAGGTAGAATCTGAAGTCCGCTGATTTCATAGAGGGAGAAATTGGGGAAGTGAAACTTGATGGATAAGTGAATTTGCAATGTAAAATGTTAGAATACATTTCAAGGAGTCTGGCAGTTGTGCAGAAGCAAAAGGTGAAGAGATTTTGGTATAATGAGGTGTGTTTGAAATTTACAGTGAAAGTTTAACTTTAAAAATGTAGTAAAAGACACATTGCTATTAATTCCCCTCAAAATGCTCCCCCACTTTGAACACATCCCATCGTTTTTTAGCACTTTCTGAAGCAGTTCTAGAGGTCTTCTCTTGGGCCTTTTTTAGATGTGCTAAAAGACATCTGAGTGGGATCCCACAAAGGCCCGGGGTACCCTCAGTCACCCTTCATCAGATCTGGCACCGTGTGATTTCTGGCTCCGCCCCAGAGTCACAATGACCATGAAAGGTGAACATTTTGAACTGATAGAGGACATGAGGCAGCCAGGACAGTGCAGCTCACATAAGCAAGGACTCCAGAGCTACTTCAGGCAGCGGCAAGAATGGTAGGGTCAGTGCGTTTGAAGTCAGAGTGTGTGAAGGGATTTGAAAGAAATGTGTCTTGCTATGATAAATTACTAATTTAAATGTTCACCATGGTTTTCCATCACGTCTCAAATTCCAAATACCACCAAAATGTAGTTTAGCTGTGAGGAAGGAAAGCAAAGAAGAGTTTGCTGGCATGACCAGGTCGTGCCACACAAGGAGTCGGAGTCTGCCTTTGATGTGCTTTGAGCAGCAATGTGAAATAACTAGATTTTAGTTTTAGAAAGTTCCCACTACTGCTTGCAATTCAGTTTTAATGTTGCTAAGTCGTTAGGCCTTGGTCCTTCACCACATTAGTGTGAAAAATACCCTGTAAGAAACAGTATGGGTTGAAATATCACTCCAAAATACATTTGCTCAAGGCCTTTATCTTACTTGGAAATAGGGTCTGTACAGATGTAATCAACTTAAGATGAGATTATTCAGATGCGTCCAAATCCATTATGATTAATGACCTTCTAAGAGAATAAACAGATTGACTAGAATAAGACCATGTCATGACAGAGGTAGAGACCAAGGCATGCAGTTCCAAAGCAAGGAAGAGCAAGGATTTCCAGCCATTGCCAGGATTTAGGGAGAGGAGGAAAGAGTATCCAAAGTCTCAGAGGAAGCATGGTTTCACAGGCACTTTGCTTTTGCACTTGCAGAACAAAAAATTCATATTTCTCTTACTTTAAAACCCTCAGTCTGTAGTTCTTCATTACCAAAACCTAAGGAAACAAATATATTAATCTTAATTTTCTAACTATTTAGTAGCAATTAATATTTGAGAGATACTTACTCTGCTGAATAGTATAAAAGAAAACTAATTGTACATAAGAGCGTAAGCTGTAAGCTCTTCACCTCTTCTTTCGGTATGATGATGTTACATCTTATTTGGTTGTATGACTGCAGTTTCAACCCAAGCAGAGCCTTAGGTAGACAGGTTCCTACCCCTAGGTCATTCCATTTTAAATGCCAAGTTATTAGACTAAACAGGAAAAAACCTTTCATAAACAAATTTCCTATTTCTTTTGCAAATCAAAAGTAAACATTATTTGCACATTAAAACATTGGGATTCCATCTCACCTCAGAAAGAATGGCTACCATCAAGAAATCAGTAAGCACTGGCGAGGGGGAAGGCGTCCTTCCCCACCATTGGTGGGAATGTAAACTAGTACAACCACCTTGGAAACGAGTACGGAGGGAGAGTTCTCAAAAATCTAAAACTAGAAATTCTGTTTGACACAGCTATTCTAGGAATCTTCCCAAGAATTAAATACAGCATACTACAGTGGTGATATTCATGCCCATGTTTATAGCAACACAGTTCATAACAGCTACATTTTGGAAGTGGCCTTTATGTCCTTCAACAGATGAATAAATAAAATGTATTTATACAGGTGGAGTGCTACTGCACCATAAAGAATAAATTAGTCATTTGTAGGAAAATGAATGGCCCTTGAGACTACTATTAGGTGAGGTAGATCGGACTCATAAGTTTAAATACATGGTTTCTCTTATATGAAATAGTACTCTGCCCTAAAGAAGGGTAAATTTGAGCCACCATAATGTTGAGTGAAATAAATCAGACACAAAAGCTTTATTATCACATACCTTCTTTTATATGAGAAACTTAAAAGTATAAGTAATTGGAAGAGCAAAAGATGATAGAAAACAGACAACATGGGGATCTAGAGATGGAAGGAGGAAGGGGGGAGGGGAATAAAAAGATGTACACATGTACCTGCTCCCCACAATAATTGTCCCCAGTGTGGCTCCCCACAATAATTGTATGCTACAAATGTACTAATAAAATTTAAAGTAAACATCTGTCCACTGTTAAACTTGCACAACACCAATGATTTGTTCACAGTTTGTTTCCTAGGTTTAAAGGTTGTTATTTTTCTACAGCTTTTGGGGTTTAGTGACCACCATAAGTTAATCAGGTGGGTTTCTAAGTTAAACTAAGGCTTGTTTTAGATGTGATGATAAAGGTTTCCTGCTTACAAGAATGGTTTGAGAGCACAGATTGGACAACTCGGATGTGATCGCTTAAAGCAGAAGCAAGGCTCATCAATGAATTGGGAACAGTATTGTTCGGGTTTATGCAATGCTCTATCAAGTACTGAAATCATTGAAAGTGTGATATTAGTAGAAGAGTTTATGGTGTATAATATACGTGAAATTAGAAACTGGCATTTTAGATCACTTAGGCCTGTGAGGGTTTTAGGGGGAAGAATGCACAGTACTGGGCATTGAAACCAGGGCATTTGTTCAGAATTGCATCCCCAACGTATTTTTAGCTTTTCATTTTCACACAGGAGCTAAGTTGCCCAAGTGAGGCTTGAACTTATGATCCTCCTGCTTCAGCCTCCCAGCGTGGTGGTATTACAGGTGCCTGAGATGTCATTTCTTAAAAGTTTTTCTTTTATGCGAGATGTATGGATGTACGTCTAGTTTTTACCCACTCTAGTGAGTTCATTTTGATTATGGATTTATTTCCACTTCATTTGGGATCAGTTTTCAGCCTAAAAAACCCAAATGGTTATTTTTTTTTTAAACTTTCAGCATCCTATTAATCCACTCCCTCTTAATTAATGGTCTCTTTCTGCCCTCGTTTTAAAGAAAAACTTTAACAGTTGGAAGATTTTATATGTATGATAAACAATATTCAGGTTAGAATAATTTTTTTAATTTCATAAACTTAGAGAACATTTACGTTGATGAACAGAACTTTTTGAATAATGCTGCTGAACACCAACCAGCAGGTGGCGAGACCTGGCAATAAAAACCTTTTTGTTTGGAGAATGAAGGCCGGCCTTTCAGATTCTTGATACAGTCTGCACTCCCTGCACCTTGCTCTTTTTCCTGGTGCCACCCTTCAGCTGGGATCCATCCAAGAACTGGCAAAAGGGTGAAAAGGGTAGTCCTTCAGCTCTCCCAAGTGGAAGCCTCCTGCGAAAGCAAGAAGCCCACAGTGCTTGTCTGGAAGGTCTCAGGCTCAGGTGTGGTCAAGGACTAACCGAGACTTTTCCTGGGGCTGTTAACAGTCCAGATGCCACGTAAAGAGCCAATCCGGGAAAGCCTATAAGGAGGACTCTACAGTTGTAAAGTCAGGAAGCTTTTCTTTCTCTGGGAATAGCGGATCCACTTCCTTCTGACGGCCCCCTTTGCAGAAGTACAGCTGCTTTTCCTTCTCTGTCCTCTCGTTTCCGCACCCACATGGTGGGTATTACAAGTGTGAAGGCTTTCAATTCCTCTTAAGTAATTTTAGGCTTTTAAGACAATACATAGTTACGGAATTAGTACAACATACACTTTACAAGAATGTATATCACAGGTCAATCTATAGTACAGTTCCCATGCTTCCTATGAGAACAAGTACAATAGGTCAGCCCATACCCACTGCCTCCCTCCACGAGACCCCACCCATCAGCCACTGCCCCCAGATAAGGCGCACTCAGCCATTAAAGGGGCACCAGGTAGCGTCTCCCTTCACTCTTCCTGGGTAAGAGATTTATCCAGGTATCCTTTCCTATGTAAGAGATGGCGAAATGACGACTGATAGAACGGTGAATATGATAAATGAGATGTGGGATTTCTTTGCTTAAAAATAAGTGCTTTTATTTTTAGACTGGGAATACGACAAACATGGTGTCAGAACATAATTGTACATACCATAGTACTCATTTGTCATGTTTCTATGACCACAGTAATCCAGTGTCTATGTATTTGTACTCGAGCCTATTAAACTGCTGTGCTTTTAGTAAACATTTTTTTCTTGGTGCTTTGTCAAAGACAAAGATAAAAATAGTTTAAACATGTGCAACTTGTCTCTTGTCCTTTTCTCTTAGGGGCTATTCAAGCTGGTGAATTTGACAGCGTGTCTGTGCTCACACAGATCTATGTGTGTGTGTGTGTGTGTGTGTGTGTGTGTGCGTGCATGTGCGCATCATGCGGATTAGCTGCTAGGCAAAGGTGGAGACATTTAAAAACTCATCCACCGCAACGTCGGGGTGGTGGCCTTGAAGCTGCCCTTCGTCACGCCTCGGAGGCCAGCTTGGGCCACCAGCGAGCGTTAGCGCCGAGGAGCGTGCGCTGACCTTCTCGGAGCCCTCGCGAGCGGCCCCTCCCCCGCCCGGCCCCCGAGTCAGGGCCTGCCTTGGTCACCGCCGGGAGTGCTCAGGTTGAGACAAGCCCGGCGCGCGCGTGTCCCGCCTGGACACCGCGGAATCAACTTGGACTTAAACACGGCGCTCAGGGCTGCTTCCCCGGCCTTTCCTTAACGAACGCGCACTGCCGCCTCTTCCCAGGAGGGCCGCGCTGAAGTCCCGGGGCGCCGCGGTCCGCAGCGGCCTCTCCGGGGAGGCAGCGCCGGCCACACTGGAGGTGTGGGGCGTCTGCGTGCAACGTCTCTGCGCGCACACGGCCGGAAAGGGTCCCAGCGCTCGCGCCGTCCTCCTTTTCGGGGCGCAGCCGCCCCCTCAGCGCTCGCCCCACCCCCGCGGGCCCCGAGACCCGGAGCGCGCGCCAGGCCCACCGCAGGCCCGAGGAGGCCCCGCGCACACCCACCGCGCCGCGGCCGCGCGGGAGGCCTGCGCCGCCCGCGCCACCCACCGGCCGGGCCCTGCGCGGAGCCGAGCGGAGCAGAGCGGCGGGCGGCCGCCCCGGGCGCGCCCTCCCCAGCGGCGGCCCCGCGCGCCAAGCGTCCCCTGCCGAGCGCGCAGCTCCCAGGCCGGCCGCGGCGCCTTTAACCCGGCAGAGAGCGCGGGCGGAGGCGGGCGGCTCAGAGGAGGACTCTTTCTTTCTTCTTTTTTTGAATGAACAGTTGTGACGTACGTACAGGAAACCAGGCGGTTGTGAGGAGAATGAAGTAAGAGGCCAGGCCCCCCCCGCCCCGCGCCCGCCCCCTTCCTCCCCGCCCCCACCCGCCCGCGCGCCCGCCCGCGCGCCCGCTCCCGGGGTCCCCGCCGAGCCTCCGCCGCCGCCGCCGCTGCCAGCCAAGGTGCCCGGGCGCCGGGCCCTCCGCGCCGGCAGCGTCACCCTCGGAGCGGGCTGCGCGGCGGGAGCTCGAGGAGGCGGCCGTCGCCTGCGCCGCCGCGCAGGAGCAGGAGGAGGAGAAAGGGTGCGCAGCCCGGAGGCGGGGTGCGCTGGTGGGGTGCAGCGGAAGAGGGGTCCAGGGGGGGAGAACTTCGTAGCAGTCATCCTTTTTAGGAAAAGAGGGAAAAAATAAAGCCCTCCCCCACCACCTCCTTCTCCCCACCGCACCACACACAGCGCGCGGGCTGCTCGCGCTCGGCACCGGCGGCGGCGGGCCGGGCGCGTCCTGCCTTCATTTATCAGGCAGCTTTTTGGAAAATGTATTTGCCGTTCGGAGTTTGATCAGAAGAGGATTCCTGCCCCCGTCCCCGGCTCGTCCTTCGCACCCCTCCCGTGTCTCTCTCCTCTCCGTGGCGGCGTGAAGCAGTTCCGCGGACAGAGATCCATGTCTGTGCCCGCGCGTGTCTGTGCGTGTGTAAACTGCCGAGAGGGGGAAAATCACAGGACTTCTGCAAATGCTGGACTGAACGTTGTAATTCATCTGCCGCCGCCGCCGCTGCCTTGTTTGGTCGTGCTCTTGAGACCTCCGGTTGGGATTCCTGCGGATTGACATTTCTGTGAAGCAGAAGTCTGGGAATCAATCTGGAAATCCTAATTTTTGCAACCGCCCCCTGCCCCCGATTCAATTGGAAGTTTCAGAGCAGCTACAGACGGAGAGTTCCGAAGATTGATGGATCGTTGCCTTACGCATTTGTTTTGGTTTTACAAAAAAGGAAACTTGATAGAGGATCATGCTGTTCTTAAAAAATACAAGTAAGTTCTTTGCACAGGAAATTGGTTTACTGTAACTTTCAGTGGACACATTTGAGATTTTTTACTTTGAATGCATCCAAGTAAATTTAATTTCCAGGCAGTTTGATACATTCTTTTTAAAGGTGTAACTTGCAGTGGGTATGTACGGATTTCACCTAGTGCGTTGAGGAAAATGCACCTGATTTCGACTTACTGGGGTTTTTTTTCCTTCACCTTTCAGCATCACGGAGGAAGTAGACTGATATTAACAATACTTAATAATAATGTGCCTCATGAAATAAAGATCTGAAAGGAGTTTGAATAAAAATTTCCTGCCATCTCATCGAAGGGGGAAACACCAGAATCAAGCGTTCCGCGTGACTGGAGACACCCCCTCATCCAAGAATGCAAAGCACATCCAATAAAATAGCTGGATTGTAACTATTCTTTTTTTTCTTTCGGGGTTGAGGGGTGGGGACGGAGGCGAGAGGTGCTTTGGTCCCCGGCTGCTTTTCTTCGGGGAAGGATGGCGCACGCTGGGAGAACAGGGTATGATAACCGGGAGATAGTGATGAAGTACATCCACTATAAGCTGTCGCAGAGGGGCTACGAGTGGGATGCCGGAGACGAGAGCGCCGCGCCCCCCGGGGCCGCGCCCACGCCGGGCATCTTCTCCTTCCCGCCCGGGCGCAACTCCCTGGCCGCTGCGCCCCGGGACCCGGCCGCCAGGACCTCGCCGCCGCCGCCGCTGGCCGGTCTCGCCGCCGCCGCGGGGCCTGCGCTCAGCCCGGTGCCACCTGTGGTCCACCTGACCCTCCGCCAGGCCGGCGACGACTTCTCCCGTCGCTACCGCCGCGACTTCGCCGAGATGTCCAGCCAGCTGCACCTGACGCCCTTCACCGCGAGGGGACGCTTTGCCACGGTGGTGGAGGAGCTCTTCAGGGATGGGGTGAACTGGGGGAGGATTGTGGCCTTCTTTGAGTTCGGTGGGGTCATGTGTGTGGAGAGCGTCAACCGGGAGATGTCGCCCCTGGTGGACAACATCGCCCTCTGGATGACAGAGTACCTGAACCGGCACCTGCACACCTGGATCCAAGATAACGGAGGCTGGGTAGGTGCACGTTTGAGTGGGTGTTCGTTCTGGGCTTGAGGTTCAGGCCTCTGAGGCCGCGACAGGCGTATGGGTGGGCCCTTGGGTCAGGTGGAGGCTGTTGAGCCAGTAAAATAAAACAGGGTTTGTAGTTTTCTTCTCTTTTCCTCTGGACAAAGTGCGCCCTGCCAGCCAGATTGTGATCATTCCTTGCCGCCAAAAGTGTTTAACTTGCTGCCAGCCATTGAATTTAAAGATCCATCGTTTTTGATCCAGTAAGATGTTTGCGTAAGCGATATCCCTTCAGTATTTCTTAAACTGAACCTTCAGGGTTCCCAGCATCAGGGATAGCTGGTCTTGGGTAGCTTGTTGAAATTGGAGATTTCAGGGACTACTTATGAACCAGATCCCCAGGGTTGGATCTGGTTAGTATGCATGCTCCCCTGGTGGATTCTTTAGTAAAACTTGAGAACCATCCAATTAGGTGAACAGACTCCACCAGAGGACCTCTTCTGATTCATCTGGTAAAATTTTTCCCAAAAAGAAAACTAATGTAGTTCCTTTCTCTGGAAAACTTAAGCAGTACTTGTGAAGAGGTAAGTTGGCTTTCACTGAAGTTCGTGGACTCCTGTCTGCAGTGGATATGATAGGGTGTGTGTCTAGAAGAACACTGGGCTGTGGATGCTTTATTTCACTGGGCGTAAATTTTGCATCTGCCACATACTTTGTGTTCTGCAATGCATGTATGATTTAAAGTTTACTGGCATCTACTATATCTCACCACCTAGAATCCACATAATGTGGTCTCTGCTGAAAACTGCTTCTATCTAGGAGAATGTAAGAAGGAGTAATTGTTAGTGTGGATTAAGAGGTGCCCCGACTTCAGTTGGAATGACTGATATCTGTAGTTTTGAAGAGCATCAGCAAGGTAATTTCTTTTCCTGGTGCTATGCTAGATAGAGACCATCATTTTACTGTACAGTTCATCTTTTTTTTTTTTTTTTCCTTTTTTTGTCCTTTTGAGACAGGGTCTCACTATACAGTTCAGGCCAGTGTTGAACTCTGTAGTGCAGGCTGACCTTGAACTCGAAACAATCCTCCTGCCTCAGACTCCCACATGCTGGGATTACAGGTGTGCCCAGTTCATCTTTTCCATGATTCTTTGGGAGTGGGAAACAGATCCTAAGACTTGAGGTTCATACTTAAGATCTGCACCTTATATTTAAAATGGTTAATTTATGGAAGAGTAATAACTCTTGCCTGAAGTTTTTTTCTTTTAGACCTTTAATCGGTTATACTGAAAAAGGTTACAATTCAGTGCCTCCTTTTATAGTGTCTGGGAAGAATGATTAATATTACTTTATAGGACTTAACAGGAGGAAAAAAGCCTGAAATGACTGCAAGTAGGTTAAGTGTCAAGATGCACATTATGTATTTTACTTCAGTTTACAAAATGTGCTGATATTCAGGACCCAAAAGAGAAAAGACCATAAAAAGTAGGATGATTGATGTAAACATCTGATGTTCTTTGGCCAGAATTGACAATATTGACCCACTGTTTGATGTTTAAAAGTAAAATTCACTAACTTAAAGCTCTAAAATTTAAATTTATGAATTGTTTGTTGAGACTCCCACATTATTGGATCTTTAGTAATTTTGGAAAAATTTGCTAAAGGATGAAAAAAATAACATATTTTTCAATGTTTAGTTATAAGTAGGTGCTTCAATTTTTAACCACTGATTCCAAAGAGGTAGGGATTTCCAAACATCAGAAGGATTGTTCTAAAACCAAAGTAAAACTGATTTAATAGTTTTACTATTTCATGTTGTTTTTAATTTAAACTTTTCTTTGAAGTTGAAAGAAATCCAAGGTGATAACTGTTGTCTATGAAGTAAGTTAATAAAAAAGTGGGAAATAAGCTCATATATTTGTGATTGAAATGTAGATACAACCCTGGCCTTTGTTGTTGAGTTGTAGTATGTTAGCATCTCTAAATGAGCTTTCTTTTTAAATGATCACTTTTTCCTCCCTTCACAATAAGGCTTGCATTATAGAGCCTATCTTTGTGGTCAACAGGTATCTGAGGTTGACAAATGTACAGGCTACATTTTATAATGCCAAACCACAATGAAATATTGTACAAATGATAAAAATATTTACAAAATCCCTTATGGTAAAAATAAATCATATAGAACCACAAATGGCTGATAGTAAAATATGTAATAGTTTTCAGAACAACATACACATGGATGAACTACACAGGAAAACAAAGGAATTTGGCTAAAAGAAAGTATTTATCAGGAAATGGAATCATATGTGGACACTTTAGAACAAAACCGTATTTTGAGAGTTATAAATAATTTGCCTATCATTTCAAATGTACATTATTTACCTAAATTTTTATTTCAGGCTTTTGGCATACAGACAGATTTTCCTTCCAATTTTTACCAATCAAGGTTCTATGTCTAATAAGAAATTACATCTTAAAGTGTAGTTTTAATAAACGGGGAAGTTTGAGAAGAGATAGTGTATTTTCTTGACATGAGACCATGATCTGCACTATTCTCAGGTCTCGGTGGATCAGCTCATGTATGGAACACGGTACTGAACACTTGAGGCTTTAGACTTGAAGTTACTTTTTCTTTTCTGCTACAAAGTCAGAACCTTCTGAGCCTGAGGAAAACTGCATTCCATGTTTCAAAAAAAGGAGAAAGCAGTCCTTGGAGTGATCAGCCTCCAAAAATGGCCCTAGAAGCCTACAGATTAAAGGCTAAAGTAGTAATTGGGTATAGAGCGGGATGTGGCTTTTTTTGTAAATCTGAGTGAGACACTGTGTGGCTCAGAGAAAAAGACAAGCAAGAGGTAGCAGTGAGAGAACGACAGTTCCAGAAAACATCTAAGACCCTACCACCAATGTGTAGTGCCCAGACTGGCAGCACGAGTGTCACCAGGGAGATCCTTAGAATTGCAGAATCCCAGGTCAATGCTACTGAGTTGGAATCTGTGGTCTGTGTGTACATTCAAGTCAGTGGTGCTGTCTACCATACTTGATTCTTGGGGTGTTTTTTTTAGGAAGAGTCATATCCTGGGGTGAATTCTGCCGTGCTTCATTCCAGCAGCCTCCAGAGTATTACTTGGAAAACTCAATATTTCTCAGAGGTCCTCTAGAGTGACCTAACCTTCAGGAAGAAAGAGATTGGAATGAAGAAGATGCATAGATACTATAAACCCAATCTTCATGCATAGATACTATAAACCCAATCTTCTCAAGAATGGTTTCATGGCACTTATACCGTGGGTATTAGCAACACTGGTCCCATTAAAATAAGATAGAGCTTCTACTTTAATTAAAAGTGAGGGATTTTAATGGTTCTGTTGTTATTTCATCCCCTTCTACCACAGTTTAAACTGTATAAATGAGTTTAATGACCCTGTAGTTACTTTTAGACAAAGGGTCTCTTACAAGCAAAGGGCTGAGAGATAGGCGAGTTGATGATGAGCGAGTGCAAACTGGTAGGACCTTCTTACAGAATTGTACTGACATTCGGCCTCATGTCTCAGGAAGGTGTGAGATACAGCCTAGTAGAATAAGATGCTTCAAACAAGAGACTGTAGGAGATTGGCTTCGCTTTGTTGATGAGATGGTTGGTGGTTTGATTTTCTTTGTTTTTTGTTTGTTTTGTTTTTGATGTTTTGGCATTGGTAGTTTTGGGAAGATAGGAATTTAGTTCTCCTTACCTAGTAGAGGTCAGCGTCCTTTTTATCAATTAGCAAGCAAGCAGTTTCTCTTTTCTAGATACAGTCCATGACCACCGAAACATTTGATTAACTAGACAGGAGTACCATTCTCACGCCAGTGTACAAAATATGTGAAAGAGCATCATTTTACTAGTGGCTGAGGATCAGCTGTTTATGGACAGTTTTAGCAGCAAAATAATAGGATTAAAAATAGCATGATGATGATCCAGTCTTAAATAATACATTTAATGATGAACTTTCCTTGGGAAAGTGCATCTTTCTGCCTGCTAAGAATCACATGACCTCTTTCAATAATTTATTTTGTAAAAAAAATACACTCACTATTGCTCCTAGAGTTTTTCAGTCATGTGCTGTTCAGTGATCATATTTCTGGACCTTCATAAAATTTTTCCCTTCACTCAGTTTCCTTTTAGGGCTTTTGTTGCTATTCAGTGCCATTTAATTTAATGTTGAAAACATTTTCTTTTTGTGCATCCTGTTACTTTTAGTTGTGCTTTCTAGTGAGAATTGATTGCTCTTTTTAGCAACCCTTGATTGAGCCGGTACATGTCAGACTGCTTAAATGTCATTAGGCCACACATAGCATACCAGGTAACAGCCACAAAGGAGAGAGAGAGGGAGGCAGAGGGAGGGAGAGAGAGAGAAAAAGAGCAGAAGGGAGGAAGAAAGAGAGAGCAAGCCAACCAGGACAATTTTTATTGCTTTCTTTTGCTCTCTCTTTCCAGTCCAGTTCTGCTTTGGGCGGGTGATAAACCATTTATGAAAGAGCGTGGAGGTGCTCTGTGTGTTAATAGGGCTCTCTCCCACGCACCATTCCTCCCCACCTGTTTTTAAGGTCATTCATCTGTCTTAGCAGTAGTAGTTTAGCAAAGCAAGAGTGAATTTGTGCTAGAAAACAACACCATCTTTGTAATACACAAGCAGAAAGTTTTCCTTTCCCCCCGAGATACATTGTATCTGAGTTACCAAGGTTGTGTTAAGCCTTTTTAAGGTAATGTAACATCACCTTACTCAGGTATGTCTCCGAACTACATATAGGGACACCACTTGGTGAATTTGCTTCCTATGAAGTTTTGCTTCCTGTGTGCTCAGTTTGATTCCAACATGAACATGTGATATCTAAGCAGTATTAATGATGAAAATCATTCAAGGACTAAGACAGTTACCCCGTGAACGTGCTGGCATGTCTCGTGTTTAGATCCCTGGGTTAAGTCTGGGGCATGGGAGACTAAGCTTGCCCCTGCCCTAGATGAATTCACAGGCTAGGGTTTAGGTATCTTGGTAAAAACTCATAGTTACCACACGTCTCCACAAACATGATTCTAGACTCCCAAGATTTAGAGGGCAAAAGAGAATAACTAAGTACATGTTATTTTGCATGCAGTTCAATTTCTGTCTAAAAAAGTTATTTCTAACCATGTGGCTGTTCATGTGTGCCTTTAAGCCTCATTTAAATAAGGGGCAAAATGCATATAATTTTAAAGATACTGTATAACATAGTCATAGATTTAACACAACTGAAAGGCAATGTGGGGAGTTCCCTTTTTAAATAGTAACCCGCCAAGCACTCTTTGCACATTAAAATACTTAGGAAACAGACTAGTTTTTAAAGAATCTCATTAATGCTTTTTAAGTAAAAGAAAATCCAGATTCTGATTAGATTAGAATTTATTTATTCATTAATGTGCTGGAAATTGAACCCAGGATCTCTCATTGAGTTACACCCACCCCCTGTATTTTGAGACAAGGTCTTGCAAAGTTGCTAAATTGCCTAGACTTTGAATTTACAGTCTTCCTGCCTCAGCCTCCATAGGCATGTACTCCAGGCCCTGCTAAACAGAGTAATGTGAAGAACTGTCTTTCTTAATTAACTCTTCCTTATGTGCAGACAAATATAAGTAGGTTTTGAACCAGAATGAGGCCTCTTTCTTTGGAGAGAAGGAAAATTCTGTTTTGTTTTGATTTAGTTTGTAGTACTGTTCTATTTGCAGATGCTGCTCTCTAGAAATGTTGTTTATAGTTTACAGAAATTCATAGTTTACTGTAGACCATGTTGCTAAGGTACAAGTGTTGGCCTTCTGGTTTATAGTGCTGTGGTCCTCTTTCTTTAAATGGAGAGAGTAAACCTTTTAAAATTACAACAAAGCTGTTTTTCTTTTTACAAGTAAGGAAAAGGTAGGTGATTGTTCGGATAGGAGCCCAGTTTCTTAGGGCCAGTACTATTTCTATGTGCTCTATGTGAGAAAACCCAATGGCACTGAATAATTACTTGTGTTTCTCCAACGCCATTGGGTTTTCTCATCGGTGCTCAACCCCAAGGCCATCCATACCTGCCTGGTCACTGGCATCCCAAGTGTAACTCCTTGTTACTGTGCAACTCACAAAGGGTAGGAGTCACCTGGAGAAGGCAACAGCGTATCCCACTGTGATCTTGCCATTAGCAGCTGGTAAAGTAAAAATTGTCAATAATTACTAACTTTTCCCTCTAGAGATGACGAATTCCAACTCTGAATGGAGAAAAAAGTGTCTGCTGGCAAAATTTTTACTTACTCTGATCCCTGTGGTGCATGATAATGGGGTATAACTCAAGCATTAGTTACGTTTTGACTATGTAAACTAATTGAAGGTAAGGACTCCTTCCCCCAGACACCTCTTAGGGATGTGTTAAAGAGGAATTCTCCTGGACGTGCTGGCCTGGCGCTTGCTTTGGCTCCTCAGTGGCTTTCCGTGAAGAGGTTAGCTGTGCAGTGCACCTTTTCTCCCATTTTGCACATGGAGGACGTGTTTCAGTGGAAAACTCTTTATTGAGAAAATCTGCATCTCCATTGTTGCTCGGTTTGCCTTCCAAATTTCGGGAAGAGAACCGTATTCTCTTTTTAGTTAATCAGCTCTCTGGGGCTTCAGTGTAATGAGTCAGAAGCTTATGACCGACTCCACTCTGCTCTTCATTATGTCTCCTGAAAACAATCCGAAAACCCACTGTATCAAGCAAAGCTTTAATTTTTCAAGGGAGACTTTTCTCCATTGAGACCCATACATCCTTTCTTGTGACAGTTCCAATTACTGCACTTCTCTGTTTTTAACTGTCGAAAAGACAGTTAAACCTCAAAAGACTAATGGAGAGTTTACAAATTTTAATGCTTGAGCCCCAAACAAGGAATCAGTGTTGCAGGTTGTCTTTTCTTGACTTTTTCCAGCTCTCTTTAGCAGATAACTAATATTTCTGCTTTACAACACAGGGAATGTTACATCTGTGTATTAACTCTAAATTGAATTGCAGCCAACTATTCCTCTCTGCAGTGTTTGAATTTTCAAAAAGAATGTGGGACAAATATTGAGCTTTCTTGAGTCACTGCCTATCTAATGTATATCCTTATTACAATTAGGATAGAAGTACAGGTAACTAAAAATAATATCATCAGCTTTACATATTGATTTATCTCTTGAGGAGGGGAAAAAAGCAAGTCCATAAAGGATGGCAGCTTTGGCACCTTTGGGTTTAAAATTTCAAGGCTATCTCCTAACCATTTCCTTTGTGGATTCCTGCCAGCATCTTTTTTTTTAATACTGAAGATATGGAGAAGAGGTTTTAAAGTATTTTATAGCAAAATTATAAGTATAGTGAGACAGAGTTGGTTACTACACATTAAAGTAACAGTATGAAAAGAAAATGATCTGAGAAAGTCTTAATCAAGGAGAATGAGCAGTTGTCTGTAAAACTGAACCCTGGATTCCCAGTAAACAGGGCAGTGATGGATATGGAAAGGTTAAGGATCTGTTTATGGAAATGTGCACATTTTTTTCATTGAAAAAAAATTTTTAGGGAATCACTTATGCATAAAGGTCTAAGCTAGGTGTTTTAGTTATATTAAAAATGTATAAAATAGCCTTGCCTTTGAAGAATTGCAGGCATGCAAATTGCTATAATCCTTGATAATCTTTAGTGGCAGAGAGAGCCACTCCAGCTAGGAGGCACCCTCTTAGAGTTTCATGTAGGAAATAATTTTGAGGCAAACTTTGAAGAATGGGTGGATATGAGGAGGCAGCACTTCAGATAGTCAGAACCAGGGGACTCAAAGGCAAGCAGAAGTGTGTGAATCCTGTTTGGGGAATTATGAGTCTGACTTGATTGGGAGATCAAGAATACTCCAGTGGCCTTTGATTTATCATTTGGTCCTGGGTTAGAGATTTGTATTTGACTTGGGAGGTGTTGAAAGGATTCTGAGGCAAAGCAGTACATGTTGGTTTGAGGAAGACTGATAATGATTGAATCTGGATGGGAGAGATCAGGTAGGAGTCTCAATCTCGACAGTAGAGTGGGGAACAGAAAGACAGAACAGATGTGGGGAATGATACAGAATGGAAGTAGACCAAAGGACTGGGAAGAGGTGGACTGAGGAATGAGCAGGGGAAAGAATCAGAAGACTAGGTGTATACCAGCTGGCTTTAAAAACAGTCTTTGAGAGGTAAAGGAAAGATAAGAACAGTTACTGTTTGGTGGAGTAAAGGTACTGAGTATAACTGGACTTTATAAAGCTCAATCTGAGCTTTCTTTGGAATATGCGAGTGGAAATGCTCTGTATGCAGTTGAACTTAAGTACCTGGAGCTCAGGAGGAAAAGTGAGGTTGGAATATAATATACCTTTTTGCCCAAATTGTATTGATTTCCCTTTTTCTTCTTTCATTTCCAAAAGTGATCTTAACTACTACAGCTGATTTTAACATCTTTTATCATTACTGTTTGCCTTTGCCCAGAAGTCTTCTATAGACTGCTGTGGATTGAATTAAAGCAATACACTAGAGTTTTACTGTTCAGAGCTTTGTTTGCCATCTTAAACAATAACTCAACAAGTCAAATTAGTGTTTTTCTAATATTCTATTAGTTCCCTCTATTTGTGGCTCTGGATCTTTAAAAAATATCAAGATGTCCTTCTTCACTGGGACTTTCTCATGAAATGTTTCTTCTATAAGTTTAACCTGGCACTTAGCCTAGTAGTAAGTGGGTACACACAGTGGTTGTCAATTGAGAGAATGAATTAATAAAATGGTTATGTTAGCAGTACTTTGGGTATCTTAATTCACCCTTACCAGCAAATGTACTCCCATTTCTCTTATAATTTCTGTGTCCCAAATGTCCCATCCTACTGGTTCATTAATATTTAATAGAAACGAAAAAAGAAAAAGACCTTTTCAAAATGTTTTGTTTTCATCTTTTCCATTGAATTCAAAAGGTGTATCATTCATACCTAAAGAGAAATACAGATTTTGCTTCATATTAATAACCATTCAACATTTATTAGCCATTATCCTAACATTAGAGATATGTAACATTCACATTGTACCTGTTTCTGCAAAGGTCCTGTATACACAGTCCACCTATGTGCCTGCTTGCTCTAATTCCTTAGTTTTGATATCTAATCCAGAATGTGATGGTCTTAAAGTCTGATATTGTTCACTACCTTATTATTAAAGAAATCCAGCCCAGTGCAAGGTTATCACAGTGGGAACAGGGTGGATTTTAACTCAGTGCAGTGTCATAACTCACATATAAAAGAACAGCATAGAAGTCACAAAGATAAACAATGCCCTAGTTCTCCCATGAAACAAGCAGCTAGTTGAACCTGGAAGTCAGTACAGCTCAGCATTCCTAGAGGTGAGAGAACCCAAGATTTTGTTTCTAAAGATACTGACTGATAAGACCACCAGGGCTGTCACAGATAAAACTGCTGGCCTGGCAGCTTTAAGCAGAGCTCTTGTTCTGATTCAAGCAAGCTTCACTGCCTATCTGGTTTTATGAACTGGTGGAATTTGTATGTTTCAGAATTCTCATCCCTTGGCATGACAGAAACTCAAAAGTGTTGTTGCTCATCATTCGTCATCTGTTTCAGAAAGATGGTATGATTTGTTTACTTGTAATGAAGCTTGACCATACTTCTCCAGGGGCTTTTATAAAAGACAAATGTGTCAGCTTGCAGATTTGTCCCCATGAATGAAACCACAAGCAAATTCTCTTCTCTCTCCCATCCCCCTTCCTCCGCTCTTCTTCTGTGGCCATCTGTGCCTTATGTTCCCACTGCCAGCCCCTCTTCAAGTGGCTTATCTTTGAGTGAGTTCAGAAACTTCAAATTATAAAGGACACCCAGATAATTGGCCTGGTCTCCAAACTATCTGTCCCCTGTGCTGCTGCCAGATTCCTGCTTAATGAATACATCCAGTGACAGTGGGATTCTTGAGCTTGTCCATGTCCGTGAGAAAATGAGCTCCCCTGCTTTGTAACAGCTTGCAGAACAGGGGAAAAAAATGACAGCCATTGCACTAGTTTTCTTTGAATGTAGTTTTCTTTCCCATAAATGATACTTTGAGAATACAGTTAAGGGGTTATTAGTTTTCTATTTCATGCTTGGCCTGTGTGTGAGAATAACACAAGCTGTCACTGCAAATCAGCAGCTAAACATGCTTTGTCTGCTTAATGTGAGCATTTAATATTTGGCTCAATTAAAAATTAACCGATGAAAGTCCATGTCATTGGAATTTGAAAATACGTTTTGTGAGGAATATTTAAAGAGCATGGCCAATGAGTAAATTAGTGTTTTTAAATTATGGAGAATTTGGGGGAAATTTAATATGAAGGGAACACTTGATTGGTCCTTGGAACCTCTATGTGTTTGCCATAGCAAGATATTAAAAATGAATATCCAGTTATTATTGTTAAGGACCCACTTGCATCTGTGCAGCTTTTAGTGAATAATTGCATTTTCATGCTTGGTCATACGACTACAGCATGTAGAACAGGAGGTCAGTTATTCATATATAAGACTTCTTCTTTATTGTACACATCCTATAGGGCAAACCCTGGAGAAATGGGAAGTGGAGGCCAGGTAGGCCTGGCCTGTGGACCAGGAGGAGTAGGGATGATGATCAGGAAGCTGGGAGCTCAGGGGAGGATGCTGAAAGCGATGACAGAAGAACTGCAGCAGCTGTGAGGGCCTCTGTGAGTCCAAGGAGGTCTTCTGAGGAAAGAGACTAATGTTGGAAGCATGAGCAAGAGTAGGCTTAGTGGGGCAGGCGGAGGAGCAAAGTGCGGCCAGAGCTTCGAGAACAAAGGCTAGAGGCCTGGGATCCCTGGAGAGTTTAGGGAGACAGAACGAGGCCTGGCCAGAGTGGGGAGTCCAGTGGGCAGGGCCAAGAGCATGCTGGTGTGTGCCAGTATGGAAGGGCTCATTCTGGACAGGTCACTGTGACTCTCAGACAGTCAGTGAGACCGGGAGATTAGAAATCAGGTGGAGCCTGAGCTCTCTAGCAATAGTAATAGGCACAGCCCGGAACTAACCACTTCGCGCATTGAGCAGGGCTGGGATGCAGAGGATTTTAGGAAGATACAGTGACGCGCTGGAAGCTTCAGGATATCACTCATTCTTTTTCTACTACGAGTCTTTTTCCATAACCATTTTAAAAACAGTGTGGTCATTGTTCTCATTATATTGCTCTCTCCTTTCACATTCTCTTAAATTAGCATTACCTGGCTGAAAACTTGTTAGAATTCACAGTGTAATAAACTTTCATTGACAATCAGTTAATAAAAGTGTATTTGAAGAAAGAATTCAGTAATGAAAGGTAGTTGTCATAGAATTTTTCTATAGGTAAAAAATGTATAATAATCGTATATGGAATTTTTAAGTATCCAAAGGAATTCCTTCTCTGTTGGACCCTTTGATCTTCACAGCACCCCTAAGTAAGGCATTTCTTACATTCCAACTTTTCCTTACCTTCCTCTCCCCACATTTTTTGTTATTTGTTTATTCCCACTGGAAGAGAAAACTTTGTAACAAAGCTGTGGGAGAGCCAGGAAGAAAAGCAGGAGCTGGCATTCTTCTGCAGTGCAAGAAATCCTTCTTTCTTCTGTCTTGCTCCTCTGAGTTTGCACTAGATTTCTTAAAAAAGGCTTCATCAAGTATATTTAATTTGAAAAACAGAATCCTCTACTGCTGTCTCAAAAATCTTCAGGAAAATTAAGATATAGTCATTAATTTCTAGTTATTTTTCTTCCTTTGATTTCTGGGGGTTGAACCCAGAAAATATGGGAAATACTGCCTGCCCCTTTTGTTTCTGTTTCTGTGTTTTAGAAATTAATTTTTTGCAGTACAAGGGACAGAACCCAGGGCCTTCACACTGAGCTCGGACCCCAGGACTTTTTTGCTTGTTTTATTTTGAGACAGGATCTCACTAAGTCACTCAGTTGCCTGGGCTGACAGTGAACCTGCAGCCCTGAGACATCAGCCCCCTGAGTAGTTTAGGATTTCACGCATGTGCCATCGCACCTCACTGGTTCTGCTTTTAAAGTCTGTTTGTGTGTATGCTTGAGGCCAGGGAGCATAGATGCCCACATAAGGAGCTCAGGACCCTGCATGGGCTTGCAAGCTGGTTGGACTTGGCAGTATCTCCTACTAAAGGGACACCGCTGTGATTGGTGGAAGAGCTATTTAATGCTCCATGAGACAGTTCTATAAAGTAACCCCTTTTAAAAGAGAGTGGAATTACATGTTCATAGATTGCTTTTTATTGTCACTAACTAGTAGTAGAGTTTTTATTTACTTTTAAAATTGGTGACCAATACAAATTTGACAAGCGTTTATTGGGGTTAAAAAATGGTGGAGCCCTCATCAGTAGGGTTTCACCACAGCATGAAAGGGCAACTTCATTCACTTAACAAATATTTATAGAAAGTTTACTATGTGCCAAGCACCATTCTTGGAGCCTGAACCCTTAACAAAAGGTGATGGTCAAGAACCATTTCTGCTGGGTGTGTTGGCACATGCCTGCAATTCCTTCTCTTTGGGAGGCTGAAGCAGAAGGATCACAAGTTCAAGGCATGCCTGGGAAAGTTGGCAAGACCCTGTCTCAAAATCCTAAAAAGAGGTGGAGATGTAGCTCAGTGGTATAGTGCATGGGAAGCTCTGGGTTCAATCTCCAGTATCAAAAAAGGAACAAAAGAAAGGGAACCGTCTAATGTCTCCTGAATTCATCATTATGGAGCTGTCAGAGCAGTGCACAGGTAAATAACAAAATAGCAGCAGAGGGGTTACAGAATAAAGAGCACAGGGCAACTTGTGTGGGGCTGCTGATGGAGTGGTTGTAACTTTTTCATTATTCTTTGTGCAGTATTGCAATTTACATGGGAGAGGTTCCCTGGCTTTTGTCCATTAACAGCTGAAAAATGATCTGCCTTAAAATTAAGGTTCTAATAAAATACAGGCCTCACATCAGTTTAAAATGGGTTATTGTGCATGATATAGAAATAAAGAGACAGCCACTGTTTTTGGCTAAAAGGTTTGGGACATTTTTTCTCTTACTAATCCTCATCTTTTCTACTTCCATTTATATCATTGGTCATTGGCCTCACCTACCAAAAGACAGAAAGGAAGTAAACTAGCATATGTTGAACCCCCATAAATGCCAGTCCCTCAGTTTAACACTTGCATTTAAATAATAATAGATTATTTAAATTCCTCCCCTGAAGGTAGGAAGTGGAGTCACAGAGATGAGTAAAGGGGTTTTGCAAACTCAACTAATTTCTCCCAGTAAGAAGCAAGACCAAGACTGTTTATTTAGGCAATATAAGTGATAATCAGCGTTCTCAGAATGTAAAAAAAATTCTAAGCATTTAAAATAGGAACCCATTAAAGTTAACAAATTGATGCGTATGACTTGGGGTTTTTTAAAAGGAGGTAATTAGTCATCTCAGTAACTGGGAGGTAAAATCTGTCTCACAACATGGGTTTTTAAAAATTTTCATAGTTAAGAAAAATGAAAACCTTTCATTGAAACTTTTTTTCCTGTCTTTTTCTCCTTTGACTCCCAAAAAAATCTATATAAATAACCTTCGAAAAATAGGAAACCAGACACCTGATTCTGAAGCTTTTCCCTGGGTCGGAGTGTGCCCAGTAACAAAGCCACAGTGCCTTCCTGGACCGAGCAGTGATCTCACTGTCAGATTGTACCCGCCTATTGCCTTTAGTAAAAAGGTGGGGAAAGTCTGTGGTTTTGCCTCTGGTGTGATCCTCAGCTCTTTGCTGTTCCTTTTTTAGGCATAACCTTAGTGTTTTTTCCATAATCTAGAGGTAGAATGTTATGCCACTCAAGTTTACAAAATGATGATGTATCTGTTTTTAGATTTGGCTGTAAATTTTATTCTACTCATAAACAAACCCACCTTTCAGGACCACCGTGTATCCAGGAGGGTTATTTCCATCTCTTGCATTTTAATTTGGATACTTTGGCCTAGCACAGTGTTTCCATAATAACATCTGAACAGGATGCAGTTGTGTTCACTTGCAGGGCTAAGGGGGTTTCAGCGTGGGCCAGGAAACTTCTTTCTTAAAAAAACGTTTTTAAACCCTGAATTCTGACAAAATAGGAAACACTTCTTTCTTATTCAGCCTTTCCCCCACTGCTTTCTCATCAGCTGCTATATCTCTTTGTTATTAACAACATAGAAATTGAACATTGACTTACTTCCAGGTCATGTGTAGAATGTGCCACTTAAAAGTCAAAAGGACAAAAAAATAGTGTTTTAAAAAGTTTGTTAAATAAGGCATAAATAAATTTTTAAAAATTAAAAGGTTTCCATGGGTACATGTTATGACTTTTTGGAGTAGGGCTGCATGGTATTTTATAAGGAAGCAAAAAAGGAAGGGAAATTATTATTCAAGCAAAAGAACAATAGTAACCTTTCATTAAATGAGACAGAGTTCAACATGAAGCTCCCCAAACCCCCGAACTCCAGGCTCTGTTTGGAGCCGAACAAGCCAGCAACTATTTCCTGTCTCTTGTATGGATTAGACTGTCTTTAAAATATTAGACCAATGTAATCTAGAATGTTTCATTTATAATCTATAACCCAACAGTGCAATATGTACAAGTCTTCCTTATGTATTTTTGAAAATGCTTAAAGTCCCAGTACATGCAGAATATCAGTACACTTTGTGCTTTTAGCAGCTTTTATGTGACCTTTTAGTTACAGAGATTGCTCTCAGGACAAGGGAAGAGTAAGTTTGCCCTCTGTGCCCAGGCTCCCTGGTTTCCAGTGTGAATCAGAGAAAGTCCTACACTTCAATGCCACATTTCTCTTTGGAATGATTTCTGATGCTCCCTGAGGAGTGAGGAATGCCTGTTTGTCACCGGTACTGTAATGTGTGAATAAAAGATTTTTGTGTCTGAAAAGCACAGTCCATCTTCAGAGAACTCTGTTTAATGATGTTGATCTTAAACACAACTAGAACTAGGAAATAATTTCAGTCCTTCTGGGCAGAAGGATGTCACAAAATTGACATGCTGAAGTTCATACTAATAGCTCATGAGAGTTCAGCCATTGTTCCTAAGCAGTGTGCTTTTAAAACGTGTGCATATATCTATAAAAGTGCACATGTGTGTAGTGTGTGTTAAAATACACATAACATTTACCATTTTAATCTCTTTTTTGCGGTACTTCATGAATGCTAGACAAATTCCTTACCACTGAGCTATATCCCTGGTTGTTTTCATCATTTTTAAATGTGTATAGTTAAGTGGTTAAGTATATTCACCATGTTGTGCTGCTGTCACCACTACCTATATCTAGGACCTTTCCATCATCCCAAGCTAGAACGTTTTACCGATTAAATAATAATGCTACATACTCCCCTCCCCGATCCGGGGTAACCACTATTCTGCTTTGACTCTATGAATTTGACTCTTCTAGCTACCTCCTGTAAGTGGAAATACACAATATTTTTGCTTTCAGTGTTTTATTCTACTTAGTAAGTTCATCTATGTTCTAGCATATGTCAGAATTTCTTCTTTATAGCCAAATAATATTCTGTGCATTTGCGTTCAACATTTTTTTTCCTCACAAGATTGATTGTAGTTCCTCTCACCTCAGCCAACAGAAATAGATTAAATTAAAAATGAATTGGCAACAGAGGTAGTGGAAGACTGAAAATTATTAGAAAAATTATTTTAGAGTCTGACAGGAAGGAAGAAGACAAAAATGCTCTTAAAAGTAGCTTAGGAACTAAACAGTATCGACAGTATAGTGTAGTGGAACAGACAGTGATGGAGGCTGCACTAGCTGTGAAAGTGACTTTTGGATGGTACACAGGGTGGTCTCCATTGCTCCTCAGGGTGCTGCCGAGTCACCAAGACAGGGCCATTTCCCATGGTAACGTTGGAGAGTTCAGAAAAAGTAGGTAAGAAGTGACAGGCACATCTCCATTCCAAATGGTTAAAAGTTTTTTTAAAGGTTTCAGGCATCTGAAAAATTCACCTTTGTGAAATGCTTTATTCAAGAATGTATTGCAAGGGTGAGGTATGGTGGTGCATGCCTGTCTTCCCAGGACTTGAAAAGCTGAGGCAGGAGGATTGCTGTGCGTTCGAGACTAGGCTGGACTAGAAAGTGAGTTTTCCAGGCCAGCCTGAACTGCATAGTGAAACCCTGTCTCAGAAAGACAAAAAGAAAAAAAAAAAAAAAAGAATGTATTGGAAGAAAAAAAAGGAATAGCAATGTAAAACAGAAACACAAAACAAAACAAAGGAACCCAAAGTGGCCAAAATACCTTTGCTTCCTTCCCTATTCTGTTCTTTTTCTATTTTACTTTATGTTTACTGTTTCTTTTTCTGTTTTACTTTTAACAGTAGAAAATTAGTTAATAAGTTGACTGAAGTGGATATGGATGCTGTTATTTCTAGGAGAGGTTTTGCTCTGTTGCTATATCTAACTTATTCTTTCTATGTATAAATTAAATTCTGGACTTATTTAGAGTAGTTGGTCTACCCTGCTTGATGATATTGGAGTGACTCATGAGGCACTGCTTTGCAGTGCTGGAGTCCTGAGCATCTATCCTGTAATTCCTTTGTTTTCTTCTTCTTTTTCTTCTTCTCTTTTTTGTGGTACTGGGAAGCGAACTCACAACCTCATGCTTGCCAGACAGGCATTGTGCCACTGAGCTATATCCCCGGCCCTGTGATTTCATTTTGATACCATGGTATAGTAAAATGTAGTCAGGTGTTCATTCAACATTCTCCATGCCATCTAGGTTTCTGGACATGACCTCTGGCATTGTGGAGGGCAGTTTCCTGGGAAAACATACACAATAGATGTATTACAATCCAGTGGGCTTCTGCTAGGAAGGTGAAGGATGGTGTTATGAGGAGACGCTATTTGACCTAGGTCTTGAAGCATAAGATTGTTATTTGTTTTGTTTTGCTTTTTAAGAAGCTCACCCTGTGGAGAATGAGAAAGGGTACCATATGCAGATGCAGTTCTTGAAGGGCCTGACAAGCTTGCAAATGGCAACCAGAGTGTAGGGGCTGAGGGTAGAATGAAAAGATGTGGGTCTGGGGACAGGGCTGACTCCGTGAGGCTGCCTGCTGCACCAAGTTTGGACTCAAGTGTTCATGCTTTGGAAAGCCAGGAGGGGTTCCTAGCTGTGTTAATGAGTGATATGACCAGACTCTTTTCTGGAAAATTCTGCTGGCACTAGCATGTTGGAGGGTATCAGAGAAGCCAGATCAGGAGATGGGGCAGGTGTCCAAATTAAGGTGTTGAGCAGCTGCACCGTGCACGAGAAGTAGCAATGCCCAGGATAGGACTTCCCAGAAGGCCTTTCTAAGGCAAGCTTGGTGAGGTTGTGTGTGGGAGTTGAGTGTGGATGTGACTGACCATCACTGAATACTCAGTACTTAGTATATGGCAAGCATGTAGTTGGTGCTCAGTAAACATTTGACTGGCTGATTGTACAGATGTTACAGTCAGTACCAGTAACTGTTAAAGGGACACTCTACTATAGTGTGTTCCTTTTGTGGGAGCTAAACGTTCTATTAGTATATTTCTTTTTAAAAACAGTTTGAGGAGTTTGGTTCAGCTTCTATTTTTTTCTTGTAGTTGAAGACCCTGAGGCCAAGAGGGTGGTTAATGACAACTGTTTAACTGGTCAAACTTGGGCTTGAAGCCACGCCTTCTTGGAGTGCTTGGTGCTCTTAATGACAGCACTCTGTTGCTTCTCTGCTGTTGGAGTTTCCAGGAAGCTGAGTCTATCAAGGCTCCAGAAGTGATGACTGGGGCAAACACAGCTAGTGGCAGGATGCAGAGAAGCCTGTTTAGGAAACGATTTATCTCACATAGACATAGCATCTGAGATGACCTTACCAGAAATAACAATGGCAGTGATAACAGCACCATAGCCCTTTCCCTGGCATAAGAAACCAGCTTTGCAATGAAAATGGAATTTCTCTAGGGAATAGTCCTAGAAAGAAATAAGCAGTTGAGATAAAAATAACAAAATATAGAATAGTAGCCAACTGTTTTCTGTGTTTTCCCTTCCAAACTTGGCCTTGTGTGATTTGCTTTGTTCACTTGCCATCTGTAGGTTGTTGCTGTAATTTGACTCCCTTGTCCCTTGGTCTAAAGGAAGAGATGGCTTCGAGCATTTTCAGACAGTTACACCTTGAGTCTGCCTTTGGCATACCTGACTAAAAGGAGAAGGAATTCTCTAGGGCACACAGAGTTTTGGGGGTGGAAGCCCAGGGCTTTCTGGAATGAAGCGGGTGACTGTTATTTCCCACATGGCCCAAGGGCTAGAATCCGAGCTCTCTGGCTTTCAGGTGTGTGTGCCGTCATGGATCATTACAGTCTCAACTGAAGCTGTGTTTTCGTGCCATAGGTCAGAGTCTTGCAAAATAAACTCTTGTCATAACAAAGGATGCGGCAGTCAGATTACATCTTAGCATTCCACCACTCCTTTACCCCAGAGGACCCTGCTTTCCATGTCAGTATGGGGCAGAGATTCCATTTTGATGCTGATTCTAACTGGGGGGCTAGCTGGCTGGACCACCCTTGTGTATGGTGATAAATCTCGGTGGCCACTGCAGTATGGAGAGTAAGGTGTGGAAACTCAGCCAAGCTCTCTTGGCTTCAATTTTATGCAAATTTGCTTAACAGAATGCAAATGATTTCTCAGTAGCATGGGTCTTAGGGACTATGCTCATGTTTTTAGCAGTGTTCCCAGGCTTTTACATGCAACCGCATTAGAGGTGGGGAACATGTACAACGGGGCAGGTTAAAGACGGCTTAGGAAGGAATGGCTCATCCATCAGCAGGCACCATGCCTGGAACAGTCCGGAACAGCAGTTTTTCCTTTGGCAGCTACAGGCCAAGACTTATGTGTTTTGGGAGCAAGAGAAGGTCAGCACAGGCTAATGTATTTTTAAAGTTCTTGTTCCAAAGAGCTTTTGTGATTACAGTATATATCCAAACATTTGTTTATCCCCACGCGTATTTGCTACAAGGAACTGTGCTAGGCACTGAAAAAAGGCAGGTATGTGCCACTGAGATGTGATACTATGACACTGCTTAAATCTAATCCTGCACTGCGTAGCATAATAGCCACTGACCACCTGTGGCCAGTGGACGTGGGAACATGGCTGGTCTCAATTGAGATGTGATTGGAGGGTAAAATTTACACTGGCCTTCAAAGACTTAGTGTGAAAAAATACAAATATATTTTATATGAACATTTTGAGGGGCTGGGGATATAGCTCAGTGGAATAAGCACCTGCCTAGCAAGTGCAGGGTCCTGAGTTCGATCCCCAGTACCGCCAAAAAAAAAAAAAAAATGAACATTTTGGATCCATTGGTATCAATAAAATATACTACATGTGGTCACTAGAAAATTTAAAATTACATATGTGGCTCTCAAGTTTCTATTGGACAGTACTGGTGTAGGCTGCTAAGCATTTACTGCATGATGCAGTCATTTTTTTATTTCTGTATTTAGATATTATTAGATAGGAGAATAGAAAGACCTTTACCCCCAAAGATGGGGTTACAGTTTTGATTATTTTGCGACACTTTGTTTAACTTTTCAAAGTATGTTCATGTGGATGTTCTTGTTGACTCTGTTGTCTGTCTACTGAGGTGGGGAAGGAAGGCATCCCTGTACCTTTGCAGGGATGGAGGAGGAAGGGTCTTGTCAGCTTCAGAGTTACAGATGGGTTGAGAATAAAACTTCAGCTTTAGGATGTTTATCCCAATGCCTTTTAGAAATATACTGAAACTTATCTATGGAAATTTTACTTTTATTCTTGTACCAAGGACTATAGGTTGCAGTCCATTTAGAAGTATTTATGTGTGTGTGTGTCTGGTTAATATATATTGATCCACCACATTGATCCAAGGTTGTAGCTTCTACTCAATGTCAAGATACAGCTCCTGTTGGATTTTTAGCCCTCAAGGAAAGGGCAGGGTCTGAGTGGCAGGCATGTTGTCATCACAAAGGGATGTTTTCTTTTCTTTGTAGTTGGTGACTGTCATACTGAATTCATGGCAGTGTAAAGCAAGGTCAAAAAGTCCTGAGATTGAATTTCAGTCCTCAGTGGGATAGAAGTATAAGGCAGGTATCCTGGGCCAACAAGGTGAGGAATCAGACCCAGGAAGTCACCTCACGTGGGAGATAGCTTAGGACTAAGGATGGGGAGGTACAGCTTCAAGGAGGAAGAGAGATTCCCAAGGTCAAGACTAGGAGGTGGATTTGGCAGGTGAGAGTTGTACAATAAGGGAGGGCACTCAAGGCAAGCAAGGGTGTTGGGTGTGTCTTCCCCGGCCTGTAGGGGGCTTGCTCTTTGGGCCTGTCACATACTTTCTTGAGCTTCTGTTTCTTCACCTGTAAACAAGGGAGTCAAATTAGTCTCTCACTGTCATTTAGTGATTCTGTGAGTTTTGAAGGGCCAAGAGTCAGCAAGAGCAGCGTGAGGAAGCTATCAATTACAGCAGAGTGGTTTTGTTTTTACTACCATTGTTTCTGCCCTGTAATGTACTCAGAGGTACTGAGATCCATGGAAAAAGGTAATTCTTGGCCTCATCTATTCACCTGGCCTTGACTAAATACAAGTTGTGTCTAAATTTACAGCTATAGCCAGTACATACGTATTGCAGCGTAAGATCAAGCATTTATTCTTACTTGCCTTTCTGGGCTGTCTCTGTTCTTTTTATTCTTACACTTCTGCCCTTTTTTATCACGTATCTTCAGAGTCTAGTGTTACTGAGGTGGTTAATTCCCCCACATTGATCGTAGCATTAGTACATTACAGCTTGTTCTTTGTCTACAACTGTTTCCCCTGCATTATGCTTTGTATAAATTAAAAAGCTTCAGGGCTATAGATGAACAGTATAAGAATTTAACTACTTTTTCTGTTTAAAGAGTAAATTGAATTGGGTTTTCATAAGTTCAGGGAAACAAAAACTCTCGGATCATGAGGTGCTTTGTGCTTTGCAGAGAATCATCTCAGGAGCACATTCCCTCACTGAAGGCTTCAGCCACCTCTTCCGCCTCATTATACTTTGCTTAGCATTGGGAAGCCTGGCATGGTTTCTGTTGGAATGAAAAGATTGGCAGAGCTGCCCTAGACGACAGCACCATAAAACACTGTGGCAGAAGGTTTGGTCTACATACCAAGGCAGCCAAAGTATTAATTGCATTCTCTGTGATCACAAAAAAAAGGCGCTGATTATTCTCATCATGTTTTAAGAGTGACAAGCTTTTGCTCTGCCAGCTCTAAGCATCGTGCATCACATGGAAAGGAAAAGCTAGATTTGAGGAAAGAAAAGAAAAAAGTGTGTAAGTGAAGCTCTCCAGTAGCCAGTTCTTCAAAAGGTCTAAAGATGAGCAGTTTGGTCATTGGTACCTACAACATGTCAGATGTAGGGTGAAGAAGAGGGTTCCATAAATTTACATGATTAATTAAATATTTTCCCTTTTAAAATCTTACTTCAAATTTTGAAATGGGACTTTACAAGTTGCCCTCTACAATTTGATCCTATTTTATTTCATGCTGGTGCATGGAAAAAAACTGGTTGTTATTTCTGTATGTACTTTTCCTCAGACCCAGAACAAAGACACACTTGTGAATTTCCCAGATTCCTGGGCCCTCCAGACTCTTTCTTGGGAACCTATTGTTCCTCCTTCTAGGAATGTACCCCTTTCACAACCCACACTCACATGTACATCACCCTGACACATACATATGTTCTCATTGGTCATTCCTTCAACTTCTCTGCATCTGCAAAAAAAACTTCCTAAAGAACTGTTTATTTAACTTCAGTGGTAGAATACCTAAAACAGGTGTCAGCCTATGTTTTGGGGATTTTCCTGTGCTGAACATTGTTATTCTGTGTAGCACCCCACCCTCTCTTTATAAAAACCCTAAAAAAGAGAAGTACTGGTGCTGCTGATATTCGGGTTTTGAGTATGTTTTGGTTTAAAATGTTCAGTGGATCAGAGAGAATTTCATTCTGGGTATTGTGGTGAGGCAGTAGGAGTATTTTGACTTCATGTTATTAAATCTCGTTCCTCCACCCTTCCTGCTTTAGATTGGGAAGGTGTACACTGTCACTCTGGATGGGTCCTGCTGAGCAGAGGAGCTGCATGAGGGCTGAGTGCAGCCAAGGATGAGGTCACCACAGTGCACATCTTGCATGTTGCATGAGGCTGTGAGCCCAGCCTTACTCCTTTAAACTTCCCTATTAGACCATATCCTTTAGTCAAAGGGAGGGCTCGATGGCCCCTAGGCAGTGAAATGAGAGCCTTTGCTAAGACTGCTGGTCATCTGCAACAAGAGGAAGAATGCCCAGACCTACAAACCTTCCATCTTTGGGCCTGTTTGCTTATTGTATCTAACAGAGAGCCCCTAAGCTCCTTTTCCAATGCTGGGTGTGTGAAGGTGCTTTACTCAGTGGTTTTTCTGGAGGAGAAACCTTGTCTGACACATTTGGCCCCTCCCTAGCCCCAGAATCAAGTAGAACTCTTAAGCTGTTGCTCAGTGTTATATCTCAGGGCTGAAGAATCACTTATTTAAGCATTGGGGAAAATGGTTCTTTCATTACTTTCTTTCAGACTTTAATTTGCTGTCCATTTAATGAGCACCTGGTTGGTGTAGGACACTAATCCTTTTCCTTCTATGTACAAGCTCTGCTCTTTACTTTCAGAATGTGACTCACCAGCATGAAAGTGCAGTGTATAAAGTCTGGAATATTTATGAACATATGGTGCAATTCAGGATACCTTTCTAAAAGTATTTAGCTGTGATATTAACTTTAACCTATTAGATTTCTATTTTTCATATCCAGGGTAACTATTAAATTTATCATTAATAGTATTGGTGAGAGTGAAAAGAGATGTTATTATCATTACTGACATATTTTGGTAAAACAGGATATTCCCAGGCAAGCTGGTACCTCTAGTAATAATGCTGAATATACCAGTCTTTTTAAGGATGGTAGAGGGAGGGTTATGATGAGTCCCTTATTTTTCTGAACACTAATGAGTATTTTATATGTTTCTATGGCAATTATAAACATACCTGCTAGAGATCAGTCCGTTAGATCAACTGTAGTTGATCCATTAAGTGGTTCATTAGGTCTCGTCTGTGCTTGATTCATTGCCACTTATATGGTTGATCCTTCTTCCTGTTATGACACTCTCTGTGAGCTCAGCACTCTAAAGAGTGGCTCTAACTTTCTTGGACACGAATGAGTTTCCTTCGCATGCAATTCTTTCATTTCTCTAAGCTGTCTTCTAGGCTTTTATTTGTTGTTTAGGATTCATAGACTAGGAAGAAGAAACATGCTGTGCCTGTTTGGGTAAGGTTGTCTTACACCTTTCTGGGATGAGAAGGAAAAGCATCTGAAAAGTTCTTTCAGTACATTTCTCTGCTCATGAGTACTACAGGCCCTTGTTTGATAGTGTGACAGAAATAGTTCAAATTAAACTAGGTAATTCCAGGCAATTTGCTTTACCTCCATACTCTTTAAAATGTGTTTTACAGATTGGGTTATTGCCTCTCTATTTAAATTCTAAGCTCCTGGAGTATGGGAGATCTCTTTGTTTAACTTTCTCTGAATAATCTCAAGAGCAGGGCTATGGATTAGTTGACATTTGATGAGAGCTGGTTTTCTATTCTAATAATGGCCCACTGAAGAGCCGTATGTGAAGGCAGATGTCCAACTAGGTAATGTTCCCATATACTATGTATTGTGACTCATTGGTAAGAGTCATAACTTTTTGAAAAATGTTTTCTGTTTGTTTCATAACCATAAACTTCAATCTCCCCAGTCAAAAGAATAATCCATTTTGGGAAACAACATAAAGATTGTTTCAACAAATACAAAAGAATGAAAACCAAGCACGCACATCTCAAGAATTCGATATTGGTACAAAATCAGCTTCTTCCTGCTAAGTAATAACTTTTGTGTAAACGGTATCCATTTTTTGCTTTTTTGCACTTTTCAGTCTGCAGCTCAATCAGGCCACAGGAAAAGGATGGTGTACCTTCAAAGAGCTGGTAGGGCTGGCTGTGTTCTTTCTATTCGTGGAAAACAGCTGTGGGTGCTGGGTGTCTAAATTGAGCTTTTGTTCCATGCAAAGGTGGGAAGGTTTGGGTTGAGAAGATCACTCTTCTGTGGAGGAGTTCACAGATGGTGAGGGGCTTTATCTACATCTCAGAGACTTTTGAAATGTGTTGATAATGACCCGGGAAAGAGCCGAGTGGGATGAGGGTGGGAGTAGGAAACATTCCTCCTACACAGTGCTCATATCTTCTCTTGTTTTTGTATCTGTGGTGACTTCAGATTAAATGAATTAGGTTACTCTTTTCCATTGCTTTCTACCAAATAGAAGTAGTTACTGAAGCCCTTGGTTATTTTTTCCTGCCGAGTGAAGCATAAAGTCAGTTTAGGCAAGGGAATCTGCAGGCAGGTTCTATTTCCCTCCTGCCCTCATACTATCTCCCTCAAGTGCAGCGGAGCTTATCCTTCATTTTGTCATACAGGATTACTGCTATTACCCCTATTATGAATGAGGTGTTGAGGTATTTTCTTCAACTCAAGTTTAAAAACTAGTTTTAGGAATTCTTTTTTGCAATGAAATATATAGGAACAAAGCTTGCCCTCACTTCCATTTTTATGTGGAATCAGTGATTTGGAAGGTTTCTGAATACTGTGTTTCCTGACTCACCCCTCCCTCCTCTTTTTCTCCTAACTCTTACGAGTTACCTTCTCCATCCCCACAGCTTTAGTGTCCATTAAATGCAGCTGATTCCTAAATGCCTATTTGGGCAATTCTAGTTCTGCTTATATACTATTTCCTGATGACCCTTTCTATCTGGATTTCTTGTTGGCAGATCCAGTTAAACATGTAGTCAAAATATTTAGTTCAGAACTAAACTCATCATCATTCTTCCAGGGTCTTTCTTGAATTTAACAGTTTCTTGTCATGTTACTGTCATTGTCCTGATCACAGAGGCTCAAAACCTAGGACTTATTCTTAAAGCTTCTGCTTAGCTCATAATTCTCAGAGCTATAAGGCCCTGCTGGTCCCCCCTGCATACCTTTCTCACTGTCCTGTTGCCATTCTTCTTAACTCTAGCCTTGGTGAGTTCATTAACCTGCCCCAGTTTCTTTCCTTACTCCAGCTTATCATATGCTTTCAACAAATTTGATTAAAAAATTTCCCTGATTTATCAAAAAATAAGTCTCCTGTTCCACAAGTTAGTCCTCACTTGCTCTGGTCTGCTACTCAAGCTGCCCTCTAGTCTTGCATTTCTAATGAGGTCTGCATCATTCCCTCCTTCTCCATAGCAATGTCCCTGTTCTTTGAATCCACCCTGGCCTCTCTGCTATGAGGATCTTTCTCCTTATTTTACATCCTAATGTGCTGTGCTTCCATCCAAATTTTCTAAAATCTCTGCCATCCTTTAAGACTCCGCCTGGGTGAAAGTAAAGGAGTGAACCTACTGCCCTCTAAATTTTTGCCTCCCTGCCAACCTTTTTATGTCACCTTGCCAAATATGGTCACATGTTCTCTGAAACTTCATTGATACACAAATATTTCCTATAATTCCCTTTCTCCCTTTCTGAGATAAAAAGTAGTGTGATTCAGTGTTGTGTCTTCTATATTTGTATATGCAACACCATAACTAAAAGAAATTTTAAAAATCTCATGATCTCATACTAGTAAGTGCTCAGTGACACTTGCCAAGTGAGTGAATGAACAAAATGTAATTAATAGCTTTGTCATATTTTACTTTAGGAACACTTGTTCACTGCTCTCCTACCTTCATACATTTATCCAACAGTTGTATATTGAGAGCCTATGTGTGCCAGGCTCTGTGCTAGGCATGTAAATTTATTAGTGTGCAAAGCAAGACCTTCAACAGAGTACACACATTTTTGGACCTTCCTAAGCCCCACCATTTTCCCATTCACATTAGCCAGTTCTTGAAGAAACAGTAGGTTGTTGTTTTAAATGTTCTAGCTTTGTATTTTCTAATTTTATGATTGCACTTTTCTGCCAGGAACATTATGCCTGCTTGGTAGTTCATAACTTTGAAGTTCTGTTTCATAAAATTGTTTACATATCCCAATGCCAAACCCAAAAAACAGCAATGCCCATCTTCCCTTGGTTATTTACTACATATTATAAAACAAAAATAAAAACACAGTAGTGGATTATAAAACCTAGAATCCATAAAGAAAGAAAAACAACTGCTCTTGAAAGTTTGTCTTATGTTACTATTGATAAGGAATAAAAATTTTTGTTGCATAGGTCCATGAAGCTATGGTAGAATTAATTAATGGCAAGTGAATTAATGGAGAGTAATTCTGAAATCTGTAGTAAATCGTTGTCATTCCCTCATTGTGATATTGAATGACTGTCAGTCAGAACACAGAAACAACTCACAATAGTCTAATATGCCATCTTCACTTAGGAATCAGGACTCACATATTCTTTTTTATTTAAGCTATAGTGAAGCCATGTTTGTGGAAAGATACTGCTTTCAATGCCAAACCCCAACAATTTTGTTTTCAAATTCCTGAAAACTAAAAAAAGAAATCTTGGTGACATAAATGTTCCAAATTCAAAATATCCAAAAGTGAACTCATCAACTTCCTCCCTGAGTCTGTTCTTCCTTGTATGTTCTGTTGGGCTAATGACATCACCATCCACCTAGACTACACTTGGAGCCCTTAAATCATTTTCAACCCAGTTTTCTCCTTGTGAGATAGAGCTTTCCTGTCTGACTTAAAAGGTTTTCTCCAGCCCTGAGAATCTGTAGGTCTGTACTCCTGTATCTTATTTGCTACCCACTTGAATCCCACTTCTGAGTTTGGGAACTAAGGAAATGTTGACTCACTGTCCTATGCCATCTCTGTCTTCTCCTTGACATTCTGCTCCTCATCTGAAAATTGCTCTAAATCATAATTCTTTAGTTGATATACAGGGGTGTCCTGGGCTGGCCTTCAGGGTAGACGTTTCTTAGCCTTCCAGTTTACCTCCTACTAACACTCCTACTAACACCTCTCCATACCACACCAGTCCTGCCCCAATATCATGTTCCAGTTGCTTTCAACTCCTTTGTTGAACCCACCTGCCTCCTGTTCTTCTTCTGTCAAACTAACTTGTTCTTTACATTCTTTTTATGTTTATATAAGGCACAATAAATTTGGTATCATATTAATTCATGTATGTCCCTGTCCTCTCCTGGAAAAGATGCTCAGTTCATATGTGATGAAATGGAATTACTTTCTAAATCATCACAGCAAGTTTGGAAACAATGAAAGGAACATTAAAGAATTTCTTTTATATCATGGTCACATTTTTATGTACCAACAGCATTCTGGCTGTGGGGCAGGTTTTACTCTTACAGGTTTCCGGCACTTGTAAATGTGTCATTCTGTTTCTTAACAGCTGTCACACGGTCAGAGTTCCTCAGGTAACATTTTTATGCACGCAAGATTAAGACACAATCCAAGTGGATCCAGGAAAATTCAGGGCATTGAAAACCTGGCTGGCTACTGGTATAGAAAGTAGAGAAAAGATGATCTGGTCGCAGGTGGGACACTTGGACACTGCTGTACCCTGCTCTCCCATCACCATCAAATAGTTTGTGTGCTTTCAAGCATAAATTGTCAGCAGAGGGCTGAAACATAGGGACATGCTTGCTAACCCAAACTGAGTAAGACCTTCCACACTTATGCCATGACACAGAGTCCACTACCTCCAAACACATATGCCCTGCTCATATTCTTATGCCACCTTCCTATAACCGTCTCTCTCTGTGCATGCTCTGAGATGAGAGCAGATGGGCCTGTTTGTGAAATCCAAACTAAAGATTCTGTTCTTGTGTAAGATCTGTGCCACATGGCTGACATATGTTCAATCTGTGGCCCACACAAGCCTCTAGAACACGTCTCCCACCCCGTATCTCCCAAGCAATTACCCATCTTATATTTGCATATGTTCCTTTATCTCAAGATTGTGGGGAGGCTGCAGTCTGCAGCTGCCTCCTTCTCCAGGTATAGCTCCAATAAAAGCTGTACGTCCTTGACAAGACATCAGGAGACTCCCCAGGCCCTTTGCATCCCCTACAGCTCAGAGACAGGATAGCCAAAGAGAGGTCTCAAGGGCAGAGTCCCCAATGACATTCCTCTTCCCACCCATTCTACCTCCAGGGCAATGGTCTCCAGCAGGGAGTGACAACCCATCATTCCTTGCCAAGGGAGCTGAGCCCACAGGATTGTTGGATGAGTGAGAAGTTCCCCAGTGATCTTCACTTTTCCATTCCAGCTCTCTTCCTTCCCACTGCATCATGTGAGACCTGCTCTGTCCCTCTGTAGCTGCAAATGAGCAGCTGTGGGCAGGAGCCCCAGCTGAAGAGCTCTTCCTGGAGATACTCTGTTTCCTTGGGCAGCAATGAGTTTGAAGTCTTCCCTGCCTGGTTCTCCTTTCCCTTTTTTTGTAATGTCAATATTGGTGGGAGCCTGGTAAGAGCCAGCCTTTGTGGTCTTCTAGGATTCTTATTGTCTGCAAAAAGAACTTCACAGGCCTGATCCCAGTTTAGGGAAGGTGTGGTTGAGTAAAAATCATCAGCCCTCTCCCCAGTACACTGCATGATATCCTCCTGCCATTTTAAAGTAAGATACTCCGCTCTGAAATGGTATGTGCTTGAGCCACGGATTTGAAGGTTCTCCCTTTTTAATTTAAACATTAAAAATAATTAACTTATTTGAATTTTCCTGTTGAGCTTTGGCAACACTTACGTATTGCTGCATGTGTACTGCAGAGACCATATGCTATGCCTGTGTCCTGGGACCACACACTGAAGCACCTGGGAAGCACATTTTGTCAAAACCTTCCAGAAGTCTGTTCACACTGAGTACAATTGGATCAATTTAAGGGACCTCACCCTTAGGCCTCCAGGAAAGGGTGGCTGATGGTACACTTTAATTTAGTCCTGTTTTCATTCTTCTGCTTCTGAAGGTCTTCAGTAAATTCACCCAGGAAATGGTTATAAATTTCACTGCCCACGCCACATCTCAAACCAGTTGAATCAGAATATCTTGGGCTGGGCGGGATGAGGTGGGTAGGAATCAGCATTTTCCAAAGTTCCCAAAAGCTTCCCCAGGTCAAGGCAGGCAACATCACATTCTTTAGGTGCTCAATGGCATGCATGTCGGCACCCCTTGTAATGACTTGCTGCACATAGGAGGATACAAGCTAGAATCTAATCACCATGAAAATTAAGGCTTCTTTGTTGTCGCTGTAGAGTCTGAAATCAGATTTTCCATTGGAATAGGAAATAAATGCCACGTTTATTTTAAAACTGCACTTGATCTACCTGAAAACTAAAAAGTGTAGAGAATTCTCTAGTAATTTATTCTCACATTTGCATGTCTCTTTGCTTTTTCTGAAGCAAAACTTGGTGTTGTACACATGACCAAAGGTGTCCTGTGACTTAGCAGGAATATAATTGAACTGTAAATTCTGAAGTTGTGCATGAGGGTGACTGAGAAAAAGATTTAACCAGGTCTTCCCTGCACAGTAAAAAGTGATTTGGAAAGTCAGCATATCTCCATAAGCTGCACTTTTCTGCGAGGTTCTTCTAGGTTGGGATTTACATCTCCTCCAAGGGCAGAGGATTATTCTTGACTGATTATGTTAAGTGATTATTTGCTTAAGACTTTAAATGAGATGAGCAGATAAAGTACATTTGTACTCAGTTAACCACACAAACATTTTTAGGTTAAAAAAATAAGCAACTAAATTGGTAGTTTGTTTTATTACCAGACTGATAGAGTTTCACAGGCAGGAAAGAATCTATCTCCCAGACTGGAAAAGGTTAAGTGTTTTTGTCAAGGAAGACTGAAAACTCTAAAAGTTTTACTATTGGTTGAATCTTACTGAAATCAGAAAGTGATCCATTTGATAGATAGTGACCAAAGACCCTTAGCAGTGACATACATGGAATGCCCTTAATTCTGAGAGATGGGCTTTTGAGGATTCTGCAAATGACATATGTTTTGGCATTTGGTGCTTTTGTTGCCATATTTATTGCCTTTAGTTCCTAGTGGGAGTTTTCTGCTCCTAATTATCCAAGAAAAAATAACTAGCATCTTTTTTAAAGAAGAAGGGAAATGTGTCTTGAAAGTTCCGTTAATTGCAAAATGAAGTTAAATGGAGCATTCAATAAAAGTACTTCTCAGAACCAACAGAGAATTTCTCAGAAAGGAGCCATTAAAGCTGGATTCTCTAAAGCAGTGGAAATCCCAGGAACAAAAGCCAAATGCCTGAGAATTGAGTTTCAGGAGAATTTTTGAATTGATACTGCTTAGTAATTTACAAAATGGAATGGAATCATTGAATGTTCTGAAATCTATTCATCAAAAATAGGGCAATAAATTTAGCTTACATAGACTACATAAATTCAACTCATACTATTGTTATATTTTTCAGTACCATTTATTAAGCATTTTTCCTAAGCCAGGGTCTCTCTTTTGACATTCATGATCTCACTTTGGATGATTACAAAGATTCAGTGCCTTTCACAAAAGTCATTAGTAGATTGTAGAAGAGTCATAAAGCTGATTTTTGGGTGTTTTGAGTAAATAAAATTTATAATGACATCTGAAGTATTATTTAGATGTATATTAAAGCTAACGTTGAAAATAAGATTTCTATTTCATTGATGTGCTTCACAAATTGGACCTCCATTTAGAGGTGAAGAAGGAAGAATGACGTCAACTTTCTTTGCTGCATAGACCATGAGCTAAACTGGGGAGTTTGGGCCGACCATTTTAAAGCTATTGTGGACAGTTGTAAGCAAATTTGAGCTTTTTGAAAATCTTCCAATTCTGATAAACTTCCAGGGTAAGTTTTAATTCTTTGACAAGTCCGAGAGATAACTAATTGGAGCCCATGGCTTAGAAATGTAGGTAACAACAATCAGAATTGCAGTTTAAACACCATCAAAGCGCGACCTGTGGCTTAACTTCCGGTCAACAACTTGAGAGAGCAGCCCTGACTGAAATAATTTTTGACTCAAGTAATATTAATACTTTGTACTCTTTTTTTTTTTTTAAATACTTTGTAATCAATTGTTATCTTCAATTTACCTGGTCAGCACTAAGCTCACTTTGGCTCACAAGGGTTATGGGCTATAGTCAAATTACAGATACAATACAGAATACATTTGATAATACTAGTTACTGCTATTAACTAATTTTAGTCTTTACCATAAGAATGTATTTTGAAAGAATGTTTAGGGAAGTTGTTAATGAAGTATTGGGTGGTAAAGGTGATGAAAACCACCATCAGTCGAACACATGATCACCTTGCAGTCCACATGTTGTCTTCTTCCTATTCTGAGCATGCTTTGCTTTACTGCTGTGGTTTATGGAGGTGACTTTACAATAATAACTGCTACTATTTTAAAAGTATTTTTTAAATTGTGGTAAAATACATAACATTTACCATTGTAAACATTGTTACATGCATATAGTTCAGTGGCTTTAAGTACATTCACAGTGTTGTAAAACCATCAGCACTGTCCTTCTACAGATATTTTTTGTCTTTCCAAACAGAAACTGAATTCCTATTCAGCAATTGGACACTGATTCTCCATCTCCTTGGCTCCTAGCTAACATCATTCTCCTTTCTGTCTCTATGAACTTAGCTACTTAGACCTTCATGTAAGTGGATCACACTTGTGACTGGCTTATTTTGCTTAGTATAATGTCTTTGGAGGTTATCCATACTGTAGCCATGTCTGGTTATGCAAGCATGTAATCCTAGCACTCTGGGAGGCTGAAGCAGGAGGATGACAAATTCAAGCTCAGCTTGTGCAACTTAGCAACTTAGTGAGACCCTGCCTCAAATAAACAAGCAAGTGGGAGGAAGGAAGGAAGGAAAGATGGAAGAAGGGAGGAAGAGAAGGAGGGAGGGAAGGAAAGAAAGAAGCCAGGGAGGACTGGGGGTAGCTCAGTACAAAGGCCTGGGTGCAGTCCCCAGTACCAAGAGCAACAAAATATTCATCCTCATTGTGGCAAGCTTCAGCATTTCCCTCCTTAAATGCTGAACAGTGTTCCATTTCATAACTGTACTATATGTTGTTTAATTAGTCATTCATCTGTGAACACTTGAGTTTCTTTCACCTTTTGGTTTTGTGAGTAGCTGCTATGAATGGTGTACACAATGTTTGAGTCCTGCTTTCTATTTTTTTTGTTACATACCCAGAACTGGAATTTCTGGATCATACGGTAATGCTATTTTTAATGTTTTGAGGAACCATTGTACTGTTTTCCATAGCAGCTGCATCATTTTACATTCCCATCAGCAGTACACAAGGGTTTCAGTTTCTCTACTTCCTTACCAACCCTGGTTACTTTGTTTTTTGGTAATAGCCTCATGGTTGTGAAGTGGTACCTCAAGGTGGTTTTGGGTTGCATTTCCTAGTGAGTAGTGATGTTGAGCTTTTTTTTTTGTCCTTATTAACCATTTGTTTGTTTATTTTTTAGAGAAATATTTGTTCACGTTCTCTGCTCATTTAAAATCACTTTGTTTTATTGTTGTTAAGTTATACAAGTCCTTTACATGCTTTGGATCTTAAGCCCCCACCAGATATATAATTTGCAAATGCTACAATTTCTTGAGGCCTACAGTGTGTTAGATATGTATGTTCTGCTAAGTGCTTTATTTACAGAATTGTAGTCTGTCTATAGCCCTGAAAAATGGTATTATTGTTTCATTTACAGATGTGGAAGCTGAGGCTGTGGCAGTGTAAATGACTCGCTCAGGATCATGTAGTTAGTAAACGGATGAGTGAGGACTGGAACCCTGAGGCCTCCGCCTCCAAAGCCTGTGGCTGCCTGCAGTTTACTGTGCAGATACCATTCCACCTCCTAGGTTTAGGATTTTACTTTACTAAATATCTTTAGATTTATGAGTACTGTACAATAAATATACCATAGATTATAAATAATAAGTCATCACCTGAGCAAAGTATTTTACACACTCTGTAGCCATCATTCACGTAAAAGAAACATAGCATTGCCAGCTTCCCGGAAATTGTATGTCCCTGGACAATCACAGGCTCATGCCCTTCGCTAAAAGGAAAATTTACAGTAACTTTTCTGGTAGTAATCTCTTGTTTTTCTTCATGCTTGTATCCTCTGTGCATGTCTCTCTAAATTGTCTAAGTCAGTTGTGCTTAAAATTTAACTTTATGCAGATTAAGTAAGAGTATGTATATTTTGTGTTTGGTATCTTTTGATCATAGTTAAATTTCTGAGATTTAGTGAAGCCAAATTTTTCATTTTCCTTGTTGAATTTGGTCATAAAGCTTTACCTACTACCCTTTTGTGTTAACTATCATACATAATGCTGCTGGGCATGTTACTGTACTATCCTCTGGTGCTTAATACATACATTTCTGTTGGTACATGCCAAGTAGATGAAATGCCAAACAGTTTTCCAAAGTCATTGTATTCATTTACGTCATCACCAGCAGTATATGAGAATTTCTGTTTTGCATAGTCTCCAGATTTAAAATTGTTAGTGGCTTTAATTATAGCCATTCTGGTGTGTTCCCAGAAGTATCGTACTATGAGTTTAATTTGCATTTTCATGATTGCTCCTCATGGATACTAGTAGTCTAAATATGTTGATTGGATGTCCTGTTTATGATGTGCCTATTCATATTTCTTGCCCACTTTTGAACTGTGTCATCTCTTTCTCCCTCTCTTTCTGCAGTACTGGTCATTGATCCCAGGGCCTCACATATGCTGGGCAAATACCCCACCACTGAGCTATATCTCCACCCCTTTTAAATTTCACTTTGACATGAGTGCTTGTGGAAACCTGGAAGAAGCACCCTTTGTGTTGACATATAAATTGGCATTAGGTTTGTCACTGATGCCATTTCCAAAGGATTCCCTGAATTTCACATGTCCAACCTGAATAGTCTCCATCCCCTAAATACCACTGATTCTTCCAGTTATTGTGTGACTATGAAAGCAGCCCTTAGAGGTTTCTAGAATGTCCATTGGGGGGTTCTGTCTCTAGTGAGAACTACTGTAGGAAATGGAAAACCCTTGCAAAAATTTAGGAATTTGTTTCATGTAAGATGGGAAGCCAGGAAAAAGAGGTGATCTGACTTAGATTTTGAAGGGGTCTTCTGCCTGCTAATGAGATAAAGTGAACAGTGAGGTTTTTGTGTCCCTCAGTGAGGACCAAATCTTCAAATACAAATAGTAGAAGTTGGCCTTGAACTTCTCTGCCTGTCTCAAATTTAGATTCACATAGAAGTCTAGATGTCTGGTGCAGAGGCAGCTGACTCACCCTTCAAAGGGTTTCCCAATGGTGGGCATCCCTGTGGTGTCCTTTGACTGTGCTCCACACCCTTGACCAAGTACACATGCTGGCTGTCACCTCAAGCAGGATTCAGCCTCCACCCATCATTTTCTACTCCCTTCCTGTAATAAGTGAACAGATCTATGCAAAGTTAGAAGCAGTTAAACTTCGCATTTGGGTTTTGTTGTCAGGAGGCCTGTCTCTCTGAGTGTAACCCCTTCCAAAAGGCCGGCACCCCCATTAGATCTGCTGCCATCTGCTCCAGGCTCTGCTTTGTGGCTGCAGGGCTGCGGATGACAGAAGCATTTCCTGTAACTGGAATCCCCCATTCGTAGCCTTCCAGACAATTGATAGGTAATTGGATAAACCCTGAACTGGAAACTGCAAACAAAAAAAGAAGAGTACACGTAATGTAGTGTGCACACCACTTCGAAGCTAGGCAGGTTTACATATGAAACTACTTAAGCAAATCCTTTATTTTTTGACAACAGTGAAATCCAGTGAGTCCTGAATCAACAATCTCCAAATTTACTTAAGAAAAAGGTCAGGGCTGCCAGCACTCAGAAGGCTGAGGCAGGAAGATTGTGAATTGAAGGCTACATGAGATCCTACAAAAGAATGGAAGGAAAGAAGGATGGACAGATGGAAGGAAGAAAGAGAGAAAAAAAGAAAGGGAGGGAGGGCAGGTGGGTCAGGGTGGTATGGTATTAACATCAGAATCACATTCTGAGTTCTCCACTGTGTGGCTTCTGTTTAGGAGTGAAGAGCGGAGTGTGGCTGGAACTTGGCATGCCTAGGTATTGGTGTGGCAGGACTGAAAAGAATTATTATTGGTGCATGTATGTGCTTTAATGCACTGCTGCTTTGTTTAACATGGCTTCAGTAATTCAGTAGTCTTCAGGTAACACCAAATTTGGTGATCAAAAATTATTTGCTAATTTTTCTACATGAAAGGATATCAGAAAAAAATAGAGACTAGGTATACCATAGTACTTTGTCAGGAGCCACACACAAAATTACAAAGGCAGTATCTATGTGTCCAGGTAGGATGAATATAACAATAGTAGTGTTATATTTTTCTCTAGTAGTACATAGCTGGACTTAAAATTTTCTGTTAAAAGGGCATATTTATAGATTACAAACACATGAATGTAGCCAATGCCTGGAAGTTTCTTCCTTTGGCAGGAGGGGTGTTGGAGACAAGATCAGTGCAAACCCCACCCCTCAGCACCTAGATTCATAAGTGGCAGATGGAAGAAAACTTGTCATCCCACAGCTCCATTTGTTCCAAAAGTAAGGATGGGGAGTTCAGACAGGGACCTTTGTGCACATCCAGTGTGGGAAAAGTGTCATTTAAAGGCCAATGCTCTTGGTAGGTGGGGCTAAAGTAAGTTTACAAGGAGGTCTCCCAAACCGGCCTATGAAACTAAGCATGTAGGAGCAATCCAGATCAGAGAAGAGAGGGAGAAAAAACTTTACTTCCTTAAGAGGGATGGGAAATAAGAATCAGGTGGGAAAAAAGAGTGAGGATTAAGGAAGTGGAATGTAAAAAAACGGCTCCCTTGATCCGTGGTTGGAAAAAAGTCTGGAGTCTCCAAAAATAGCTTTTTCTTCTCTTTTGAAGAATCTCATTTCAAGTAGTCTTAGTTCATGCTTATGTTCTGTTTTTACTATTCATTTCACCTGAGAAGCTTATAAAATCAAGAAGCAGGAGGCATCTTGATGGAAAAGGTCTTTATCTGCTGGGTCCAGAAATCAATGCAGACCAAAGCTTTAGAAGAGTTGAGTCAGGCACTGCTCTGCAGTGGTGTGGGGTCAGACTCAGGGTGCGTAGCCATGCCTTTGAGTGTGAACTATGGGTAGTTAGAGCTGGAAGGCAGCTTAGAGTCACTTCGTGCAACTCGCTCATTTCATAGATAAGAAAAAATAAGATCTAGGGCTGGAGATACAGCTCAGTGGCAAAGCATCTGCCTGGCAAGTGCAAGGTTATTTGTTTGATTCCTGGTATCACAAAAAAAAAGTCTAAAGGGTTAAAAGGAAACATCACAAGTTACACAGCCAGTCGGTACCTGAACTATCAATTGAAGAGTAGACTTCTTTGTCATTTTCTTTTCTGTCTTTTGTTTTCCTTTGGTACCGGGAATCAAACTCAGTACCTTGTGCTTGCCAGGCAGGCACTTGTGCCACTGAGCTATATCCCCAGTCTAAGAGTAGACTTCTAATGAGGAATTTTCTGAAGTTCTTCATATAACTAACACTGGGAGAGTAGGAAGGGGTTGAGGAGTTTTGTTTTTAAGGGCAGGCAGTTTTGATTTTTACTTATTTATTTATACTTAACTTATTTTCTATTGAAAAATAATAATTATGTATACTGATTTTATTTGTAACAAAAGATAATTGTATATTATGTTTGTGTGGTACATAGTGATGTTTTAATCTATCAGTAGGTTATATAGAAAGATTGAATGAAGCTAATTAAGCATATCTATCACCTCACCAATTTTTTTGGTGATAAGAATACTAAAATCTATTTTTTCAGTAATTCTGAGGTATATAATACATTAATCTAACTGTGGTCACCACACACTGCAATAGATCACTAAAATGTGCTCATTTAGTCTGAGACTTTGTGCCATTCTACCAGTGTATTCTTGTCTCTCACCTTCTAGTAATTGTGTATGTGTGTGTGTGTGTGTGTGTGTGTGTGTGTGTGTGTGTTTCTGGGCTGAACCATTGAGCTACATCCCCAGCTTTGATAACTACTTTCATTCTCCTGTGTCTATGAGGTCAATTTTTGGGTTCCACATATATAAGTAAAATTATATAATATTTGTTTTCCTATGTCTGGCTTATTTCCCTTAGCAGTTGTCACACATGACAACATGTCTTTTAAAACTTGTGTAGTAGTCTATTGTATATATATCCATTTTTTTTTTATCCATTTATTCATGTGCATGTGGGTTGCTTCCATTATCGTGGCTTAATTGGGTGGTTTTCTTTCTGTTGGGTTGTTTGGGCTCCTTATGGATATTGTCACCTTATCAGATGTGTGGCTTGCACATATGTAATCCATGCCTTTGACCTTTACCACCCAGCTGGTAAGCATAAATTGTATTTGCTGATTTGCTTTCCTTGGCATCTTTGTGAACGACCTCCCTTTTAAAGAAACCAGAAGAGGTTAGAAGAAAGGAGTGTCTCTTGTGTATTATATATCTGTACCCAAGGTTCAGTCCTCAGTGGCTTTGGAAGTATTTGATGGACTAACACAAAGCAAGACCCAAGTTTTGATCTGAAAAGTATATATGATACAATTTCCATGTGTATCAGTTGATTGGTTTTGCTGGAAAATCTAAGAGAAAGCATTCTGGCTAGTATCATCTCACTCTTTATGTGTCCTTTTTTGTAATTTTGTCTATAAAATTTCCAACTTAAGAATTATCCTGCCATAGAAAGTGGACTTGATTTTTATATATGCCATATATCATTATGTAAATGTTTCATTGTTACCAAACCTTCTGGAAAGGTTAGGAATCTTATTCTTATATGAGCTCTCTTTCCTGTGCTTTTGGACTAGATTGTAAACAAGCCATAATGCAGAGTCTACCAAGAGATGTACAACAGAAGCCGCCTCAGAAATAGAAATTGAATTTATAGGCAGTGAGATAGCATAATTAGTTTTTACATTTAAAAATATGCTGCATCCAGAGGAGTCTGCTATCTAGGTTAGAGAATGGAATTAAGTTTGAATTCTAATACCGCAGATAAATTTAGTGGAAACTGCCAGGTTTGTATAAAATGTGTACATACATTTTCTGTGTGTGAACATATAGAAAACATACAACACACACATCTGTATCCCTTCTGAATACACAAATGAAAGTGCTAATTCAGATGTACAAATTTAGATTGCACTAATCATTTGTGATTGTAATTCTTAGCCTTAAATGTTATTGAGATAGCCCTCTGTCTTTTTTTTTTTTTTTTTTTTTTTTGGTACCAGGAGTCAGACTCATGACCTTGTGCTTGCTAGGCAAGTGCTGTGCCCCTGAGCTATATCCCTGCTCCCTTCTCTGTCTTTTTTGAATAGAGTTCCAAAATCAAACAAAAACTTTGCTGCTTTTAATGCAGAAAGCAAGAACTATAATTGATGTTTATCCTGAGATTTAGTTTTGATTCAGCTGTTAGCACAGAATGTACATTTAAAAATTCTCCATATAGGTAAAACCAAAGACATAAGAACCTGAAGTGTCTGCTGATATTAAATATGTACACAGTCACATCCCTTTTCTGATGGCTGCCGTTTCAGCCCTGACCCCTGTTCTGAATTGGCAGGCACTAGAGCCTGGTTTTGGATTTTGAGCAGATTTTTTTTCTTCTGGGTTGCATCACCACTCTTGGGAGGGCATCTTGTCTGAAATGTGCCGTCTCCTCAGCCTAGGTCCCTGGGGACAGAGAAAGAGCATCAGGCAGCTGTGCTGATGTCTCTTACACGTGGAGTCCGTCTCTGGTTCCTTGCCAAGGGTTTCGTTAGGAAAACTGCCACAGCCTGTGACATCCTCGTTTCCACAGAGAAAAGCCTACAAATGAGAGGATCTTAAGAACCAGAGGAAACATCCTGTTCCTCCCCACTGCCTTCTCTAGTGTGCCTTTGAGCAAAAAGGAGCCAGAAGCCGAAACTTCTTGATACCTGCTTGGTGGGTCATAGGAGAGTTTCGACTCTGCTGGGATCTTTGCCCTTTTTCTCTACCACTCATCATGAATCTCTGTATCAGAGGAAAGAAAAGGGATGGTTGTTAAAGCATAAGCCTGCAGGTCAGCTCTTATTATATCTAACTCAGATATAGTGCCCAAAACCTTTCGTTGAACCTAAATGCTAGATTGGTTTGAAATAACTGAGCCATTCATTGCCTGGGGATAGGAAATCTTTTTCTTATCCAAAGGTGGTTGGATGGTTGGTATGTAAATGTGCTTGCATATGTAGAACGTAGGCTAAGTGTGGAATAGTGTTTGCTGTGTCGGGGTTGAATAGAGAAAACATCAAAACTCCATCACCTAAAAACTAGAGGAAGTTGCTTGGGTGGGTTCATCCACACTCTTAGAGCCATTTCCATTCAGGTACAATTTCCTTCAGCAGCTTGAAGTTTCCAGTGTCAGATGAAGTTTTCTTTCTTGCTCAACAACACCTCATATGTGTGTTTGCCATCTGTTCATTTCCATTGCTAACTGCTCTCTACACAATGTGACTTGGTGTTAATTAGAACATGTGTCTCTTTGTCATTCATCTGGGGAAGGGGTTAAGGGTGATTTATGCCCCTTTAATTGGTTTCCTTCAAACTTTTATATTTATTTATTATTTTATAAGAGCTCTGAGACACTGGGGAAGAGCAAGAGTGCCTCACTTTTATTCTTCATAGCTTTAGTCATATAACTTTAAAAAGTCATAGCTTAAATGATTTTGTGTTTGAAAAATATGGTCTTTGATTTCATATTAAAAGACAATACTTATGTGTGTCAATTTATTGCTTACTAATAAACAATATGTTAGTTACATTTGTCAATGTATGTTAATTTTTTTGAATAAGTAACATGTTCATAAGTTTCAAAGTTCATAAGGTTTCAAAAGGTGTGGAGTCTTTTTCCTACTATTGTCCTCAGACACTTGTGTCCTTGCTGTGAATCGGTACTGCCAACGTCATCTGTGTCTGTATGTATCTGTACTTATGTACAGACATACATATATACATGGGTATATGCATATGGATGCATACATACTTCCTCCGTTTTTATGTAGTATAGGAAACATACATTCTGAAGATACCTTATGATACATTTTGGAATTTAGTGCATATTAGTAAGTTAAGAGCTTCCTCTTTCTTTGGTAAGGCTACCTGGTCTTACTCTGTGGCTTATTCCCAATCTCTTGTTGATAGATATTTAGATTATTCCCCATTTTTGCTGAAATTGACAGTGATGTAGTGAACTGACATGGAATTTCTGCAGCCCAAACTGAGAAGTCCAAAAATAATCATTTTGATTGCTTTTGTCAAATTTCCCTGGAAAGAAATTAAGTTACAAGTCCCAGCAGTTGTATCAGCTTTTTTTATATTTGTGAAAATGATAAGTGAAATAGCTATCTCAGCATATAGTTTAGTTTGCCCTTTCTCTTATTTTAAATGATGTTGAATATAATGAATATTTTAAAGTAAAAAGATAAATTCTTGTAGTTAGATATGTATATTTACACACACACACACACACACACACATATACAACACACACACACACATATAGAGAGATATATATTTCAAAGGTGGATGCCTCAGTACCATAATTTATCAGCGTTTTACCTCCATTTATTTGGCTTCTAGTAAATCAGATAGCAGATTTCTATATTGCTGTGTTATTAATAGTGAATATGATATAAATTTTGAAAGATACCTAATATTCTCCTTCATACGTTTACCAAATCATAATGCTAAAATCTTATTTCAACTGAAATTATTTTCTAATCTAATCAGGTTTTTGATTTATAAGGGTACATTACATGATATCATTAGAGACACTATTTTAAATCAATTAACTTTTGACACGTTACCATTTACTAAAAGTATACAGATTCTAGTGAAATCACAATTTGACTAGTATAATGGGAAAAATTGTTCTTTTAGATAAAAATGTCCACTTTCTACTTGCTATTATTCTTTGAGTGGATCATTAGATGAAAATCCCTTGTGGCTATTTTTAATGACTGCAGCTTTGCTATCACAACTGAATTCATCTGGCCCACATCAGACGAAAGTCATAGAGCCTATTATTTGTATCAGCATATAAGTCTCTACAAGTGAGGAAAAATACATTGTCTGCCTTTTGGTAGACCAATCTTCCTATCTCATATTCTTAAAATATAAGCCTGTCATTTACATAGCTAACCACTCCATAGCTTATTGCCATTTATTCTCCCCTGGGTTCCCACCTGTGATTTCTTCAGACAAACAAAAAGACATGGATTCTTTGGCAAATACGAAATTTGAAAACTGAGCACATCTGCTACATTATAATAGTGGATATTTCCCTTTGGGATAAATATACTTGACATTGCAACAAGGGTAATAACAATGATACCATTTCTGTTACCCAGTTAAAAAAATCAATTTTCAAAGTGAAATTGCCTTGAATGTCTAATGGTAGTTTTGAATTGTTGAAATCTTCCACATTGACATGAAACCAATTACAATCGTTTCCTGGAGCTAAACTTACAAAATTTTAGAGCCAGAAGAAGATTTGGAGGTGTACCAGCAGTTAATCCTAATTTTATAGGTGAGGAAACTGCAGCTGAGAGGTGATCGGGGTCATTGTAGCGAGTGAGTAAGAAAGGTGGCCCTCTTAAATTCTGGCTCCAGACCTTACTTGGCTAAACTGTTCCAGAAATCTTGCTTAAACACAATTTTTTTTCTGGAAGAAAAATATTACGTCGAAGGTTTTATAGCTGAACCTTAAGTAGGAGCTGGTTTTGCTTAATACCCTCAGCTGTGAAGGAACCACAGAATGCTCCTCGACAACACACTCTAGGCAGAAATATGATGACTCCTTTCTCTTTTCAACTGGTAGAATGGAAAGTGTTCCCTTGTTGGAAAAATAAGGTCTTATGGACCTCATGGTGGTGTGAAGATGCATCAATGATAACAACTTTTTTATGGCTTCTGCTATATATCAAGAGAAACAAAAAGTATTTTTGGGAAAAAATAAAAGGCATTGCTACTGATTTGCTAGAATTGGTCAGAAATGGTTTATATCACATGAAGTGTTAAAGAAACTTCTTATAAAGACTTCTATTGTATTTTTAGAAAAGAAGGAAGAGATGGGGAGAGATGGAAGCAGAAGGCAGAAGGGACAAAGGGAAGCAAAAAAGGCGGGAGGAAGGAGGGAAGAAGCAGGGATCTACTGCACCACAAGTTATGTCGACCCACTTTAAAGTCTCTTGCTCGGACCAAATGCTATAAGTATTAAAGATTTGTCTGACTCCTCCTCAAGCTGTGTTTCAAACCCTGGTCCTTCATCTGAAATTTAGACACCAAAAGCTAACTACTGAACACCTATGAGATGTAGGAACTTCAACAAATCTAGGCTTTAACCTATCATCTTCATCTAGGCCATTCCTTTTCCTGAGCTCCTTGCCTGAAGGAGTTGCAGCACAGTCCTGCAGACCGACCAAATGAGAACTTGGAATTAGCTTTGATCTCATTTTCTGTCTGACCACCTGGTTGACCTGGGAGATGTCCTTTGCGTCTCCCAAATCCTTCCTCTTGCTTTGTCCACTTCTCTTCTAGTTCGAGACTGCATCATTTCTTCTGCGAGTTGCTGTAATGATCTCTGCTACCCAGTTTCTCCTCTCCCACCTGTCCTCCAGACTGTAGCCTGAGAAATCTTTATGGAAAATCTGTTCAATTATTGAATTCCCCTGCCTAAAATGTTCCATTGGCTGCTGTCCTGCAGCAGAGAATAAGTGTTGAGACTGCTCCTTGACTTATCCATGCCTCTTGCTTTCTGCCCGCCCCAGTGGCTATACCCCAACCACCTCAGGCTGCCCTGGGGCACACAGAGTGCTTCCATCCCTTTGCATGTGCTAGTTCTCCTGAGTAGCACATCCTGCTGCCCCTGTGCCTCTCTTGTCTAGCTCCTACTCATCTTTCTGAATGGCCTTTAGTGGCACTTTTCAGAGATGTCTTCCTTGACCAGCCAAAAACACTTACCCAACAACCCTTGTATTTGCTCTCCGTGTACAGGCACTGATACATACTCATTCTTCACTCCTCAAAATCTTGATAGGATTGTTATGCTCATTTTATGAATGAGGTAACTGAGATTTTGTTGTAACTGTAAAGCAACTTACCTAATACATAGCCTTAAGGCCCAGAAGTCATTTTTGCAATTGCTGGCAGTCTGTCTTATTTATATGTGATATATATGTGTGTGTGTGTGTGTGTGTGTGTGTGTGTGTGTGTGTGTGTGTGTTTATATATGTGTATGTATAGAAATGAGCATATACAGAAATGTGTATGTATATCCATAACTTTTTTGAATAGGTAATATAATATTGTATTCTTTTATTTTCCTTTAGTACTGGGGATTAACCCAGGACTTCATGCAGGTGAGGCAAACTCTGAACTAGTCTAGAACTACATCCCCAGCTGCCTTAATTTTTTACTTTGAGACAGTGTCTTACTTACTAAGTTGCCCAGGTTGGCCTTTAGTTTGCAGTCTTCCTGATCCAGTCTCCCAAGTACCTGGGATCACAGGCATGTGCCAGTGTGCCTGGAGAGCACAATATTATAAAATGTAAAGGATACAAAGAGTAAACAGTACAATGAGAAGCAAATCTTTCTTACCTTGCATCCCAGCCATTCCCTTATTGCTAGAATCAAGTACCATTACCAGTCTCTTGTGTATCTTTCCAGGGGTTTATCACATATATATGCAAATACTTTATGCTTTGGTTTTTCCATTTGTGATGACATATTCTGCCTGCTGTTTTTAATTTGCTTTGTTTGCCTAACAGTATATCTTGGCACTTATTCTATATCAATATATTAAGAGTTTCCTCTTTTATATCTAAATAATAGGCTATTATAGGGATATGCCATAATGTATTTATCAGTGTCTTTTTGGTGTTTAGTTTCTACACAAACTTCTGCTAATACAGACAGTAGTGCAAAAAGTTGCTTCTTACAGCCAATATTTTGTACACTTATGAGTTTATCTGCATGGTAAAATTCTGGAATTGGGATTTTGAGTCAAAGAGTAAGTATATTTATACTTTTGATGGATAGTGTTGGATTGTCCTTCCTAGTGGATGAATCCATTTATTCTTTAATGAGTAGTTTTTGAGACTGCCTTTTGCCTGATTGTCTCATTGCTGTGTGGACATTAAAACATTTTGACATTTGCAGTTCTAATATGATTAATCTGCATTTATTATGAGCAAAGTATATTTTAATGTATTTATGGACTATTTTGATTTTATTTCTATTAGCTGACTATTCTGGGCTTTCTTGGATCTCTTTTTATTGATTTATAGGCATTCCTTATATATTAAGGACATCAGCCTTTTGTCTATGATTTATGTTCCAAATAATTCCTTTGGTTTGTCATTATCTTTTGTCTTTGTTCATGGTGCTTTTTACCACACATAAAATTTTATTTACATGTAATCAGATTTATCAATTTTTTTCTTTTATAGCCCCTAGGTTTGAGTCATAGTCAGACCGACCTTCCCCACTCCTAGACTATAAAATCCTTCTCTGTAAACAGGCCTGTCAGTGTGAGGTTGTTTCAAATAGAGAATCAGCAGAGTGTGATAGCTTAGGAAAAAAAAAGATTCTGGAGTCAGAATGACCCAACTGCCCTGGCTTCATCTCTAACAGTTCTGTAATCTTGGATGAATTTTTTTAAATGAGTTAGTAATAGCTACATTCTAGGTTATGGGTTCCCGGCAAGATCAAATGGGACAAAATAGGGGAGTGTTTGGTATTCAATTGTGTTATGTTCTCTCCCAATCTTTTAATAGTATCATGAGAATAGAGCCCTTTCTTGTATTTCCTTTATATTCTTCTTGTCACCAGGCTCCTGCCCACTCATCCCACTCTCAACACAACCTAAGCAAGGTGCCCTGCTGGTCATGCTTGAGTGCTCCTTTTTGATTGCATTGCTGTTTATTTTGATTCGAGAGGAAAAGGCCTGAAACTCTGGCTGGAGCCACCTGGAGTGCTCTGGGTGCCTGGCAGCTCTGCTTTCAGCCCTTTAAGGACCCTGGCGCCTTTTTTCATCTTGAATCTTCTTTGGAATCGCCTTTTGGCTCCTTACCCTACCTCTGTGTGTTTTGCTTTGCGGACACTGTTGCTCTTGTCATACAAGCAGTGGCGTCCTGTCCCATTGCCACATCTCAGACTGTGCCTTACTTTATGCTCTTTTGCTGTCTGAGAGGACTTAAGAAGATGTGTGCTGTCCGCATGGAGGTGCCTTGGAATATATCTTTTGGCCCAAATGAACTGGGAGAAGTAAGAGGGAGGTGTGGGTGTGGAACTGGCTGTAGGAGCCATACATCAGCGGCTCTGTCTTCATTCTTAAGTACCATATCAGGAGGAGTGATCCCAAGAAATACTTTAACTGAGTGGATGGTCACCCTAAAAATTTCTGTTATGTCAGTTTCTGTTGTTATTGAAGTTTTAGTTGTCATGATTTTAACTTCTTACGAATGTTTCCTATTATGCACATGCTTCATAAACATCAGTATTGGAGACAGAACCGTGGATTTGACCTTAATTTCTTCATTTTTATCTGTTACTCTCTTCTATACTTGTTTGCTGCCTCTTTAAGTATTTCCTTTGTGTACTTAATTTTAACCAGGGCCCCTTAAACTTCCAGGAAAAGGAGATGCAGTGGGCCAGTATGTGAGGTCATTTCATATTTAATTTTGCCACTGTTGCAGCCATTGATCAACTAATACTTGCAGCACAAGTGTCAAGTTTTACAGGGAGGTTTATAAAATGTTAATTGTGACTAATCTGAAGCATTCTGGTACAGTGCCAGACAGAGATTAGGGGCAAAAACAGAAGACATATTAAGAAGAAAAAAAAACTAGATGAAAGAAAACTTGCTACTAACTTGTTAAATTTAACATAAGCCTATGCTGTATGCAAGTGCAATGGAAGGTACAAAGATGGACAAAGCATGATCCTTAAACATAGGACCATGCTGCCTTCTGGCAGGACCTGCTGAGTGCTGAACATTTTACTCAAATTGTTACACGTAATTTACAAGGTATTGAAAGTGCTAGAGGTGGACATCTGGATTCCAGTTGAGTTGGAGAGAGATCCAGTAACTTGACATTGATCCCAAAGTGTACTGGGGCCACAATTAGATGGGGTGAACTTGGTTTCAAAACACGGGATCTCCAGCCATATTGCATTGCCTTCCAGAAAACTATAAAGTCCAGTAAAGGGGAGGACAGCAAAGAACAGTGATACGATTGTTTTCCATGCAAAAGTAAAAACTATTTAAATTTTTAAAGGTAAGAGAGATGTAAGTTTTCGTTCTGGTTGCAGTCTTTGGCTCTGCATTCTATTATGCAGTTGGTGGACATTCAAGAGAGAGCGGTCACTTGTTAGTCATCATACTGTCCCCCACCTCCTACGTTGATAAAAGATGTCTTGTTAGGGCCTGATGTACCTACAGATTACAAGACAGGTCTTCCACCTGTAAAGTCAAAGAGCACTGCTTGTTTCTTGCTGGCAACAATTCCAGTGGAGGTAAAACTCCACTGGGCTACCTGATACCCTGGGTCCAAGGAGTTAATTCTTAAACAGTGCCTGAGGCTCCTTGCTTTCCTGAATGTTACTGGAATGTTCTGCAGCTTTAAATTCTCAACCTCCCCCAGCCCTGTATTCTCAGCATTTGGGGAGAGGTCGGCTTACCATTCACACTGGCTGCCCTAAAGTGCTGATGCTCCCTTAACAATCAAGTTTTTTAGAAAGGATTTCACCCTCTCTGTGAAAGATTTCACTTATCTCCTCTCTTGTTTCAAGAAGTAGCTTCTTTAGCCCGCTAGAAATCTTGTTGTATTCCGTAGTGTTTTGGAAACAAAATGTGCAGTGGGGGAGAATTCTGGCTTTGTGAATATTGGATCACTTTGTTCCCTGGCATAACAATCTCTCCTTTGTATTAAACATCCTAGAACAGAAGTTCTAAATAACATTTTTATATTCCCTGTTGATCTGAGATTTTTATTTGTGGACAACAGTTTGGTGCTTGTTCTTCTGTCAAATTCTGATGTACTTTTCCCTTCTGCAACGACAAGATACCGCTGTACCATAGCCTTGGGCTGCACTTACTAGTTGTGGTGTGTTTGCTTGCCCCCAGGCCTTTCTTGTTGGTTCCTCTGGGGTATAGTGGGCGGCTTATATTGTAGTGGGATGGCTGACTGGTCAGAGCTGAGGTGCCTGATCCACTGGCCTGACCATGAGCTAAGAGGCCAAACTAGCCACCCACAAGCACACCAAAATAGCCACTCATCTATGTCCTTTCAGGAAGTGCAGAAGGGCTGCTCCAGCAGCCCTAGAAGACCTAATTTGGTCAGAAATTCAGCACTTACTCTAACAGGAGGTTGGATTGTGAGCCTGGTATGAGTCTATACCTCTATCTTTTAAAATTTTTGCCAACCATTTGTATATTCTTAGGAAGTGGATTAGGAAGGACTCATTTGTTAACAAATATCCTTAGCATTTCTGATTCTTTTCCTTTATTTTGTACTTATACAAAGTACTTGTACTTTTAGTCCAAGGAAAATAAGTGGATGTGCTCTCATCTTTATATAAATCTAATATTATCAAAGTCCAGATTTGTGTGGAGAAATAAGACATTTTTATTTTTCAAAAAAATTATTGCTACATTCCTGAAATGGTATAGGTAGTATAATAAAAATCTGATTTACCCCTGAAGAATATTATGTCTTTGCAAGTTTCAAAGTCATCTCTGTCTCTTATTCATTTGAAAAATACACGTTGAGTTGTCCTAAGAGAGGCAAATCTGCCCACCTAGCTTCTTTGTGGCTAAGGAAAGGAGCAATTTGGCTTGAGTAATTTATCACCTTGTGTTAGAAATACATTTCTTGCTCATTGTTCTTTGGTGAATATTTTTTTGGTGCTTTCTATGGGCCAAGCATTGTGCTGGTTTTCCCCATATAGTTCTTGTTCTGTTTGAGAGCAGTTGGTATGGTGGTGCTATTGTGCCCCTCAGAGGCAGGGACAATATTGTGTCTTACCCACATTGGGTGGCTGATCCTTGATGTGGCTGGTCCTTGGGTCTTCAGAAGTTTGTGCATCAACGGTAGGCCTTGTGAGCCAGAGACACTGGGATGGATTAGATTATTTTCTAAGTGGAAGAACATTCTACTCCTCCTATTTAACCTTTCTTGCACACTAAAATTGGAAAACAGACAAGCTCAAGTGATAATAAAAAATACCCTGACAGCACCTGTGTGAATCAGCCAATGTTTGGCTAAGATGAAGCCCCTTGAGGGAGAATGGAGTCCTTCTTTGGACCTTAATTGATTTCTATGTTGTTCTGCTGCTTCTAATTCTTTGTGGAAAAGTGATTTTTAGTACAAAGTGTTTTATATGTTACAAGGTCTGTATTATGTAATACCATTCTTATCAAAAGATCATTTCTTCTCAGTTTTGACTTTTGGCCCCTGATCCAGCTCATGTTTGTTTTTCATCTTCACTTTGTTTCCTCTTATTTAAGCAGTTATTGTTCCTCTTATTTCTCCCACCTCATCAACTTCCATCCTATGCCAGGGGAATGAGAAAAGATGTGGGCACTTTGTCCATTTCTTCTTTTCTTTTTTCAGTTTCAAGATCAAATGATAGGATCTCCATAATTACTTTTTGTTGGTGAGTTTGCTATACAGTGAGGACTCACATTCACCATGACTTAAGAAGTTGAGTAATGTTCATTCCTTGGGATTAAGGAACTGTCCTGGCCTACTTGCTCATTTTTGTTCTGTGCCAACTTCCAGTCCTGTGGACCAACATGCACGTGGCTTCTGAATAGGGCATCTCCTGACATAGGTGCTCTGCTATATAAGAAAGTTCTGTGGACTCGGAGCTACTAAAATCTCTTTTGGTGAAATGAGGTTTTAAACCCTTAAATTATGTCTCTCTGAAATAGTTTACATAATCAATTCAGAACGTGAAGATCCAAAGGGTATTGGCATGTTTTCAGTTATGTTGCTCAGGAAGTCTGGTTTTGTGTTTGGATGATGCATTGCTCTCTGTGTGTGCATGTGTGTATGTATGGGATGAGAAAAATTAGATCTTTCAGTTTATGTGCTAGAGTGAAAGATATGTTAGGATTATTTCATGGATACCTTCACTGAAAATACAGAATTTGTTTATGGCAGTGATAATGTTACCAAGAAAAATAGCAGATGAGAAGTAGCTAGGCATGTTTAAAGCACAACTAATATATCAAGTTTCTGGAACATCTGAAGGGTTTGGTCTTCATCACAGCATGTTGAGAGGTGATGTTTTAAAAGCAAGAAAGGAGAGGCCAGCTGTGGACAATGATAACTGAGACAATTAGAAAGCAGATGTGTGCAACTGAATATAGTCAGCTATAAATGGGCCCATGACTTCTAATGTATGAGGGACCAGTAGGGAGAGTTCTATTAAAGGGCAGATAGTAAAAATGGGGTCATTGAAATTCTTCCTGCTCAACAGAGATTCATACATACAGGAGGCTCTTGAATTATGGCTTACTCTCCTCTTGGCATAATTCCCACCTGGTTTTGCCATTCCATTTGAGATGACTTTGCCCCCTGGAACGGAATGAGAAAACACTGGCTTTGTCTAGTGGTCTAAAAACCAAGCAGGCAGAGTGATGTAGTCACCTGGATGGCTGGGAGGTATTACCCAGGGAAACCAAAGGCTAGGGTGAAAATAAATGCAAACAGTTTCCCCTTGGGCAATGACTGCAATCAGGATTCTACTGCTGATAAAATGCCGTTCCTTTGTTCTGCTTACTGTGTCTTCATACATATGATAGCTTTTAGGCATTTCATTCAGGTTTCACCCACCTGGCACTGCGTCAGCACCAACAAATGACAAGGTGCTTCCCAGCTGCCAGGGAGCTGTGTGCAAACAACCCTCTGAAAAGCTCTTCCTACGCTCATGTTTGTCTTTTGCCTGCTGTTTCTCTCTCTGGGCCATGCTGAGAGCACTAACATGCTACTGGCCATGCTAAGGACACTAATATGCTACCCTGCGGATCTCCCTGTTAGGGCCTCAGGCCTTTGCACTAGATCAATAGGCCTGTTCATATGGGAGGTGACAACATTTTGCCACAACATTAAGAACTTCTAAGTTCAATGTGAGCATTCTTCTTAGAATGAGCAAAAGGCATGGGACTTGTGACAGCCAGGAGAGTCACAGCCTGTCTCACACAGCAAAGACCCTTGACCCAGGCCATGGGGGAGCACTTAGAATTTCTTTTTGTGGGTTCAGTAAATGTGATGAGCAAACATTTGTGATGAAGTACTGTTGTGTGGCTTTCTGATAATGAATAACCAAATTACTGAAATCTTTGCTAGGGACTGTTTTGGATTTTTAATCTACAAAGGAAGCTAGTGATGAGCTCTCTGCCATTCTTGGAGTTCATCATAGTCAATTCTTAATCTACCAAGTTAATAGAGAAAATCACTATCCTACAAACCCACAAAAAGTACAAAAATAATTTGTGTTTGATTTGAGATGGAGACAGCAGGCATGGGTAGTTGTGCTTGAGTGGCATGAGCCCACTTTAAGGGCCAGGCTAGTGCCCTGTCAGCCCAGCTCCGTTCTCCCTGGGACTGGGGCGGTGCTATGGAACTGGAAGGCAGGAGGGTGAAACCAGGGGTCGAGGAGACAGGTGGAGGCGGTGGCTGTTAATCCAGCGCACATCATCAGCCATGGAAGACCCTTAGCAGTTTTTTTTTTCTGATAATATCACTTGAGTATTTCATTTATATGTTTTAAAAGATCAGAGTAACACCTATATGTGCTTAAAATACCAAGTAGCACAAGCTTCCCTTAAGCTCACTTCCCAGAGACAATAACGTTTACTCTCTGATTCTCTTTTAAAGGTCTTTGGGTGATTATTGTTGTAACTCTAAATAATATAGGTACACTCTTTGTTTTGGTCTCCTAGGGTTGCTGTGACTAGGTGGCATAAAACATCAAGAATGTGTTGTCTTCTGCACCTGAAGCTGCAAATCCAAAATCAAGCTTCAGCAGAGTTACGCACCCTCTGGATGCTCTCTGGGCTCTTCCAGTTTCTGGAAAGACATTGATCCCTGGCACTCATTAGCTTGCCCTATGTGTCTTCATATGGTGTTTTTCTCTTCCTATGAAGACAGTCAGACTGTATTAAAGCCAGCCTATGACCTCAATATAAGTACATCTATAAAGACCCAATTTCCAAATAAAGTCACATTCCCAGGTATTGGGGACTTGAACATATCTTTTGAGAGGATAGAATAAGCTCACAACACCACTGTTTCTCAGTTTATAAACATTTGAGTCTGTTGTTTCCCTTTTAAGGTAATGAGATTTTCTCTCTCATTTCGCTATCTCTTCTCCAAGCCTTTCCCTTCCATGGGGTGTCCTTCTACTTAAAGGACATTGCTTACATATAAAAAAAAAAAAAAAACCCCGGTACCTTCATTTTTTATTGTATTAACCATAGCGTACATCCTTTAATAACCCATTAAAACTTGAGAAAATTAGCTTTCCACCTCCTCGTCCACTCCCTCCTCCCAGCCTCTGTCAGCCAATGCCAAGGTTAGTAACACCTGTTCATTCTCTCTGTCTCTGTCTCTCTGCCCCATCCCCTTCCTGATGGTACTATGGATAGAATCTAAGTCCTTCGCACTGAGATATATTCCAGACCCTTTTTTCAGTTTTCTTTTTGAGATAAAATCTTATTGAGTTGCCGGTACTGAGCTCAGACTCACAATTTCCTGCCTCAGCCTCCTAGAGTACAGGATTACAAACATGAGCTACCATGCCAACTCTGAACTATGTGGCTTCCTTGAATGGTTAAGTCCCCTGTCATTTGTTGTTCTCAGATGCAGAATCAATCCTTGTCTATAGTTTCTACTGATAGGATCTAAAGATTGAAAACCAATAGTGTTTTCATTGTGTATTATTATGACACTGGATTGTGTTTCCTTTTTATGGAACTTGATTTTTAATTAAAATACTTTGTACTACTTGACTAATGACAATATAATTTCTGTTTGTGTAGTACTTTAGAATCTACATTTCATTTGATTTTTAGATGGCATACTTTTCTGGTTCTGAATTTTAAAATCTTTTTTTATTAATACATCTTGAAATCCTCTTGTATTACATACTGAAATGAGGCTTTCTGCTTTATGAAATGTTTGATCCCATGAAACAGTGGCCATGTAGGTCAGTGCTCATTATGAGATTTTAGCATCAGATGAATGAGATAGATACTGGCCAAACTTTTAGATTTCAAAACTCTTTCTTTTGTAAACTTTGAAGACCAATACAAAGACACTAACTTCATATTTTTGCCGGATTAGGATATAAAAAAATGAGCTGTTTATCCTTACAGACAAATTAAAGGATATTTAACAAAAACACCCACAGGAATGATGAAAATACCCATATAAGTTACACAGTTTGAAAATTGAATGAATTTAACTTCCTAAAAAAGCCTCATTATTTTCCTAATTTTTCCCACTTGGTAGAAGGTGATGAAAACAGTTTGTAAAGAGATTATTCTGGGTCAACCTTGTTTAGTGGGTGTATATGTTTGATTTTAATAGGTGTAGAACATAACTATTGATTACTCCACATACTCTGTGAATGTTTAAATTGATTCATTAGGATGTGGTAGGAAAGAGGCTCAGAACAAGGGCAGACGTGTATGGGGTAGTTCACCTTATTTTGTGACCTCAAACTATAAATAGACCTATATAGTCCTAATTATATACTGCTAGTCAAGGCCAGCTGAGCCATCTCACAAATGTGTGGTATTAGGCATGAATCTTAAGTAGATACATGTATCTCTGTCACCTTTGTATGTGTAGCCTTTGAGTGAGTCACATATTAGTTCTGTATTAATTCCTTTTTTCCATAAAGTGGTCTGCTTGTGCGTATTTTACCATCATTTTATAACTTGAGGTTTTAACTGATAAAGTGTAAGTTTCAACCAATGTATGATGACAATGTTTTTATAGTCTTCTCTAAACTAAATCTAAAACAAAATATGACTACTGACTCTGTTGATATATTGATTATATGTTAATAGATATGATTAATGAGCAGTCATATTCTTTTAACTTGTAGACTGTGGTTTTATCACTAGTAAATGTTAGTATTTTCCCTTGCCATGTTTGATTGAATTTCATTCTTAGAATGTTAAAGTTTTAATATGACATTTTGTGAAATCCCCCAATAACAAAATTTCTTTCTTTCTTCTGGAGAGAGGTAAGAAATATTGACATGTATGTCTGCTTCCATGTATCCTGGATGGCAGATGTCCTCTCTCTGAGTCCATATTCTCAACTTTTGGGATTCTACACTAGGCTATTTGGTTTATGAAGACCTGAAAATTTAGAATGAATCAGATGTGGCTTTCTAATTTGAAAGATAAAGCGATGTATCCCGTGAGCTTCTGGCATACAGGGAAATGAAGGTAGAGGTGGCACTTGAGCCCTGCAACGCAGGCTGGTCCCCTAGACGAGGAAGGGGGCTGTGAACTGCAGCATTTCCAGACTCAATCTGTTCAATAGAATTAATGGTTCACAGTGAGCTTGTCTACATAGTCATCTCAAAGGTCTGGTTATAATTTATGTTGCTAGAGAAGGGGACCTGCTTCTCTATACTGAGCTAGCCCTGGTCATTTAGCTCTTTGAGACCTGAACTATGCCATTGGTGAAAAGGACATGGTGGTGGTTACTGTCAGGCTCTTCCCATTATCAGTACTTTGTCTTCCAAATGCCCTGAGTAGGAATCAAGCTTGCAATAACATGCTTTTTTTAGAGAACCAGATACAGGTAGGACCCATATTTTGCAGATTTGCGTTCTCAACATTTCATCTCTGCCCATTTTCCACATAATCTATAGAAGACCTTGTGCCTGTCTTTATGTTCTCATCAGACATCGTTTTAGGAATTCAGGGAGCACTCTGCCCATGTGGTGTTAGAATGGTGCCTTTTCATGACTTACTTGAAGATCTGATCATCATTTTAGTTGAAATCTAATACTTGATATGAAGAAGGGCAAGGACCACTGTACATGGTATATTTTCTGTAATCCATTATTTTGAGTAAATGTATTAATTTATAAACATTTGGAAATTTTAAATCACATTGGACTACAAAAACTGGCATTGATAATCATTTTTTTTTTTTTTTTGGTGGTACTGGGGATCGAACTCAGGACCCCGCGCTTGCTAGGCAGGCACTTATTCCACTGAGCTATATCCCCAGCCCCGGCATTGATAATCATGACCTCAACTAAGGGGGGCTCTCATCAAAGGAAGATGGAATTCTGTCTAAGCATGCTTGCATTTTGTCCAGTCCTGGTGTACATGGTCATTGCTAAAAAGCAGCAGAAACAGCAACCAGGCATCCCTTTATCTCCCAAGCAAACATTCTCCATGGCTGGAAGTTTGCTGGACATAAAAGGTAGCTTTCTCTCATGCCAGAGCTTTCCAAGCAAATGATGACTCCTGAAAGTAAAGACTGAAGAAAAAAGACATGAACAAGCTTGCAGGAGATGGAAAAAACACCAACTTTGTATGTATTTCAAGAATGTAAAAAACAGGTGGGAAATGAATCCTCCTCGATAAGAGAGAAATGCTTAGTAGGGTGGAAAAGAAAGAAAACATTCAGCAGTTTTTGGAATTGTGCAAGTCCAGAGAGTTTTTTTCCTTTCTTTTTTTTTTCCTGGTTAGCTGCTCACAGCCACAAGTATGTATATTATTTCCTTCTTGTCCGCAGTTTACTGAGAATCATCTTTCTAATATCCTGGGGAATCCCAAATAAAAATCTCATTTTCCTGAAAACAGGCAGTTTTGGTGATTAAATTATTCATATCTAGATTGTAAAGGAAATAATCAAATTATTGTAGCAGAAGGCTTGACTGTCCATCTCATATTTTCCCTTATTCCATTTAGACTGTATAATAGCTTAGGTTCTTAGGGAGTGATTTTTGCCCTTATCCCTTATGTTTAGAAATAGGGTTCCAAAACCTCTCCCACGAAGTCTCAAGTGATTAGGCTGCCCCTGTCAATGCGATGTAGTGGTAGGATCACAGGATATTTTAACCCTTTTCTGAATGTGGTCATATATTCTTACCTTGGAAGTGATTACTAATGGCTTTGAATGTGCTTGTTATCCAAGCATATCAGGACAGTGAACAGCCAACTTCATCATTGGTCAGGATGGTGCGAGGTGTTGATATGGACTTAAGCCCTGGACTCAAACTCCAGCTCTTTGCTTTTCTACCTGAGGACTTCAGTGGTTCCTTTTTTTCATTTGCAGAGTTTCAAGTGTAACAGTGTCTTCTTCCAGTGTTGTGAGCTTTAGTGAGTTAATGTGAGTCAAGTGCTTAGGATGATGCTGGGTATATAATAAATGCTGTGTGGGTGGGAACTGCATAATGAGGAAAGAACCCAAACTGCATCCTAGGAATAATTTCAGTTACCATTTAAATATGTTTTTGTTTATAGAGTTAGTGTCTGTTGTCTGTAGTCACTGAAAACAAATCAGGTCTGGAACAGAAGGTACTGGGAGTGATTTATTTTGCCTGTTCCTCGTTCCTTTTTTCTTTCTGCTTTTTATCTGCGATTCTAGGTGCAGATCGGATACATTTATCCTTACAGAATTTCTCCTGAGCAGAACCTGACCCTATCAAGTTTGCTTGCAGATGAGAGGAGGTAAAATACTATAATTTTAAATAAGAATTCTTCCTCTAAACAGGAGAATATAAGCAGAAAATGAGGAAAGGGAGTTTGGTGTGTTCATAACTGAGTGATAAGTTCAGTGGATGCTGACTTTGAATATGCTTTCACTTAACGTAAAAGCACATTTTCCCCCAAGAAATTATGACATGAACATTCAAGATTTAGTATGTTGTATTTCCTAGTAAGTATTCACTTTATTGTTATCTAGTAATCTTAGAGCTAGTTGATGTCTTTTTAGGCCCTAGGAAGATTAATATTTTATATTTGAGGAAAGAAAGGTTGGTAGAAACACAAAATCACCCTTGTGACTTGTTTTGGTTTTATTTTCTAGTTGGTAAACCTAATAGTAAAATTTACCACTTACAATTTACAAAAAAACTTTTGACAGTCAAATATAAAATACCATTTTTAGTGTTAGCCACTTTATTTTTCTTAAGATTATACAATGATGGTTGACTTTTAAATACTAAAATTAAAAATTTCCTTCCCCATCAATATTGAAACTTTATGATATCATAAGCCTGGTTTCATGTTGATTATTGTAATTAGCAATAGAAATCTTCCCATGCTAGCACTTTACTTGATTATTCATAGATTTTTTTTTACCATTATTGTTTGCTGTTAATTGGTTTATTGTTGTTATTTTTAGTATTTTACATGGTCTTTTAGACCACATGTTTATTTCAGAAATTCTCCAAAAACAGTAGTTTTTGGAGACTGATAGTGTTCAAAGTACCTAAAAAAAAAAAGTTTTAATTTTTAAGTTTGAATATTAGGAAGATGAGTATGAAGAAGAATATTTTTATAATTTATAAATTGGTTATCCATAGAAAACTTTCCATTCCTACTAGGACTGTAGCAGTTTTGGATAGTATATGTCTTTGTGTATAAAATGAAAATATGCTATTACCACCATCAACATCATCTTTTAACTAGCCTTTGGCTTATTGTGGATTCCATGAAAAACAAAGTTAACATTTGACTGGAGAAGCCAGTAACCTTTGCTGTTAAATGATCATGCAAGACATGCAGACATATTATTTGTGATGTTGATACCATAATTTAGTTCTCATGACTTCACTAGCTTGATTTGTTTTTCATTAATAATAAATATTCATTATCTTCCCCACATTCACAAATAATAGAATATTTTGAACTTTATTTGCAATAGTGACACCACATTGCCACCAACTTCAAATAGGCAAATTCTTAATTTAGTGTCATTCAGCATGTCATTATCAGTGCCTCCTTGTCGAGGAGGAGTAAAATATACTAGCAGCAGTATGTGTTCTTAGTTCAAATCCTGGACCAGCTGCTTTCTTACTCTATGCTCTTGAGCTTCTGGTCTATGAAATACTTTACCTAGAGTTGTTGAAGAGGGAGATGTATGTGCAAGATGTATGGTAAGGCATTTGGTAGATGCTTCATTAGCATTAGCATTGCCTTTTCTTGTCTTCCCCTCATGTGCTGCTGCTGTGTTCCATGCCCACAGAGCAGATGGGAGACAGAGTAACATTCCGCACTGTGATGTCATAGGCCAGTCCCTTCACTTTGAATGCCTCGGTTAGCTCTGTTAAATTTGGGGGTTGACCTTTAGTTTATAGTTATTTATGTGAGCACTTTGAGGTCTGACCTGTGAATCTAAATACTGTGAGGCAATGAACTATAGACTAGGAGACTAATTATAGACTGTGACGTGTGCAGTACCACCCATAATACTGTATCATGAAGGAATGATCAGCTGGATTTAGTGACACATTAAATAAGACTACACATGATTACATATGAATTAGAAACTATTCTAAGGCAGTTTTCTCCAATATGCCCTCTATAAAATACTAGTTGCTGAGAATGATCATAACTGTTCATTGAAAAAGGTTTCTGGGGGCTGGGGATATAGCTCAGTGGAATAAGCGCTTGCCTAGCAAGCGCAGGGTCCTGAGTTCGATCCCCAGTACCACAAAAAAAAAAAGAAAGAAAAAGGTTTCTGAAAACATCCTGGAAAAGACTAATTTAAACAGGTTTCTTACCTGAACATGTCCAGAGTCCTTAATTTGCTCCTACCTGTCATGACTGAAGCTAAGGAATGAGGTAGAGTAATAGTACGAAGTATTTCCAAAATTTGTTCCATCGTGCAATCAGAGTGTTCTGCATCCAGGTAGCATTCTGCAAGATCAGTATTCCATGGGAAATACTGCAAAAGGCTGCCCCACTGTTTCAAAACAGGAATGTGGTAGAATATGGATGACGTTGGCTCGATTTAATGCATAGGCTGAACCCCACCTGCTTACAAAGTCCTGGGAAGCCTGGAAATAAATAAGATTCCATCTTGTATCTTGGCCTGGTGGCACAGACCTGTAATCTCAGCACTGTAGAAGGCTGAGGTAGGATTACAAGTTTGGTCCTAGCTTGAACAATTTAGCATCTTAGCTACTGTCTCAAAACAAAAAATAAAAAAGGGCTCAGAATGTAGCTCCGTGTGAAGGTCCTTGGTTCAGTCTCTAGTATTGAAAAAAATCCCATCTTGGCAACAAGTCTGGCAATATACTGTCAGGTGTGGCATTGTCTACATGGCTAAAAGCTAGGATAACTTGGGAGAGATGGTATCATACTAGATTACTGGTGTGGAGTTGGCAAAGGCAGTATCCTGAGGGCACAATCTTAGTTTCTGTCTTGGATGTATTTATTCTCTGTCCTCTGTAAAGCTCTTATAATTATCATCTTGTTCACCTCAGAGAGATTCTGTGGATAAAATAATGTACAGTGCTCAACCTCAAGTGGTTGGAGTTAAACCCATTAATAGTTTCTTTGGAGTACATAGTCATCCAACCATTACATTTATACTTGCATTAAAGTTAAAATATAAGGAGAAGAGCCTCAAAAAACAAACTAAAGGCACAGACAACCTCCTTCTTTATGAGGGACATGGTATCTACGTGTTGGCTGAAACTGACAGCATAGTGTCTGTTTTTATTTTTCATTGATGAAATCTGAGCCAGAAGCCTTACGGCAAATATTACTGGGAAGAACCTTTTCTTCTCACTAGTCATATCTGTGGACTATTTCACCACTGGATTTTTCTGCCTATTAGGCCTTTGGAAACATTTTGGCAGGTTGAGGAGTTATTTTGCTCATGTTGTGAGTACCATTTCTCTGACCTTTTGTTGTTTACTGAAATAGTCCAGCATGTTTTCTTTTAAGAGAAGTGAGACCTGAAGCAGAGTCAGTCAGCACATGCTGATTTGCAAGACTAAGTTTGGGGCTGCTTGGCTCCACATATTCCTTGGAAGCAAATGGGTCGTTGGCCTTATTGTTTCTCACTTGTGTGATTTTTAAGGAATCTTCTTGAGTATTTTTTTCTTTCCTTGATAAACCAGGATGCAAGTAGGAATAGTAACTTATTTATTTTACCACATCTCAAAGCACAACCTTCTATGAGTTGTTGTATGAAATCTATGGCATTGTGGATTATCTAAAGCCTCATTTTAAGCAGTGATACGACTTGCTCCAGGGGAGGACAGCTCAGCACTGGACAGCTTGGTGACTTGACGATAGGGCAGCCTTCACAGGGTAGGGATTACCCCTGACTTCTTACAACTTCATAAGTTCAGACAGCAGAGATGATGGCACCATCTGAGACATCTTGTGAATCTGAATTTTACAGCTTGGTTTGGACACCATGGAATATGCTTAACTGACATATAAATGGAATTCTTTCATCTGATTTACATGAAGATAACCTATAAATCCAGAACAAAACAAAAAAATTCCATAGGTCTGAATTAGGAATCCATATCACAGGACACCATCAGTAGACACCCATTTGGTTTATGAGGATAATAACAGTCATGTAGCCTCAGTAGTGCAGTTTATTTCTGATATTGCATACCTTGAAGGCTTCATAATTTCTATAAGGCATCTTGAAGATGGCTGAGAAATAAACACAGATTGGGTCATTTAAATTCTTCAAGGGAAAAGTATGTGAAAGATGTATGGTACATTTATTGGCATCCCACTATGAAGACTGTGAGAGAAAAGGATATAAAGAGTTAACAGGTTACTCAAGGAGTGGGAAAATTCCTTATAGAAAACAGAACAAGTGATGGAAAAATAGAACCTGTAGGACGTGCAGTTAGCAATGAGAACTTAAGGTGCAGGCTGAAATGGAAACACGCTATAAACAGATTGAGGCAGAGACAACAGCTTTAAGGGAAAACATCTGTCTGCTGGGTCTGACATCCAAAAGCTGCATCTGTGGCCTAGGCTCAATCTTGCAATGCTTAAAAAAGGAATGTGAAGGGGCCCAAAGCAGGCTCTGGAAGTTTCTTTTTTTCCTCGAGATTTTCTGTGAGTTCTGCCCAGAATGCTGCCAGGGACTGATGAACTAATACAGTCCTATGTTTTAACGCTGAAGTAGCATTCTTTCAAAGTTAACTTTGGAATAGTGAATTGAAAAGACATTTCACCTGCACTGTTCTAGACACACTAATCAGAGGGCTCACTTACTTTGCCAAATGAAACTCCTGAAATTCTCCAGATGGACTCTTCAAATATTTTATATTTTAAAAAGAACTTTTTAGTAGTAAGGAATTCGAAAGCCAGAAAAAAGAGTAGACATGCTCTTAAGACACCTCAGAGATTAAGAACATCTAACTGATCACTAGATTTTGTTTATCATAATAGTCCCTTGACAATTACTTTTCCTCGTTATGCAATTTATTTGTCTTCTATAGATAAAGCCTGAGAGGCTAACTTGAAGGGACTAGAGTTCAAATCTTCTCTTTACATATGTTAGGTCTCAATTTCTCTGGGGAGAAGCAGAAGAGGATGACGAACAGGTTTCCCCTTCTTCTTTAAGATTAGCCTTGCCCCGTACAGTTTGCACAATGGGATACCAATAATTTATGTTCTATTTTCAGGGAAACACTTAGGTGACTTAATTCATGTTAGCTGACAATTACCATAAATGAGATATAAGAATGTCTCCTGGATTACTATAAATGACCTTTTGGGAAATGTCACAGTATACCATAACCTTCTGTCTCCCTCTCATTGCCTTACCCCAGATCCCTCTTTATAACTCTTGTCTTTGTCATGATATATCTAACCCCAAACCAAGATTGAAGTGAGAGTCATATATACTATTGCTACATATGCTTGAAATAACTTGATATTTTACCTAATATGAATTTTATCTAATACAGATTCAGCTGTGGGAATGATAATGAGTGAATAATGATGAGAATGGCTGTATTTTGTGGCAAGGAAGAAGGGATGTTGTAATGAGGACTCATAGTGGTAAGGGATGATGGTAAGACCAGAAGGGTAGAAGTTCAGTAGATAGAGGAGAGGAACCAAGGATGGCTTGGTACTGGAGTGTTCTTTCCATCAATAGTATGTGAGGACCACCAAGGAGTTGCTCATCCGGTCTTTGTGCTCAGAATCTGTGCACAGAATCTTTTCAGTCTTCACTGCAGGCACATAAGATGCTCTCATCATTTAAATTGGGACATATATCATGTTTTCTAGTTTCTTTCCAGTGATGTGTGCATCCGAACCCTCTGGGCATAATTAGGGCATCATGTTTCATTAAAGCCCAGTCATTTGCCTCAAGTCACACAAGTGTTCCAAGTGTGGACTCAGGGTTTGGGCTCCTTCATTCTGTCTTCCATTTCCATTTTCTTAAGGCACGAAGCCCTCCAATGTTTTTGACCTGCTCTGTTGTCAAGGAGCAGCTTTATAAAATAAAAAACCTCAAATTTTGTTTTTCTGTTTTAGAAGAAATCTCTAGAACCGTTTCATTACCACATGGGCGTGCATGGCTGATGTAGTTTAAAGATTCCTCTCTTGAGAACAGTCCATTTCAAATGTCAGGTAGGGCACTCTCTAGTGTGTTCTTTGCCATATGATTCTTCATACCTTGAAAAAACTAGCTAAGTTTTTCTAAACCAAACAACTGTCCTTAACACTTTGCATCATTTTCATGCTCACCACAATTGTAATCCAACTCCTTCTTAAAAAGAAATATGTTTTACGCAAAAATGACCTAAGCTGGGTGTGGTGGTGCACACCTGTAATCCCAGCACTTGAGAGACAGGAGGCAGAAGGATTGCAAGTTTTACGAGGGAACTGATAGGCAAAGAGTAATGACAGATGAGGCCAGGGTGGCAAGCTGGGACATCTTGTTTGCATCAATCTCATTGTTATCCTTTGCTTCTCTGTGTGTCAAGCTTTTGAGATTCTCTTGTGTAACTTTGTAGCTGAGAGTTTTCCAGGGTCATCAAGCAAAGCATTATTTTCTGCATTAATGACCTTGAGAAGGATGTGAACAGAAAAATCAGAGACCAGATGATTTGGTGGAAAGGAAGATGGGTGAACTTTCACTTTCTTCTCCAGAGAATGTCCAATTCAGCATGACATTATACAGACCTAGCAATTTACTTGGAGACCTCATCATATCAGGTTATCTCAGTGATGATGATATAAATGACACAACGATTACCATATTTTCTTGGGATAAAAATTGTTCCTTAGGCACAGAATATACAAATTAAGCTACCATGAAATATGCTTGGCAGATCAGCAAAATTCCATTTATGTTTTCCTGTTTTGTTGTTTGATTTGTTCTCCATTTGGGAACAATGGAATTCCCAAACCACTCTTTACCATTTATATTTTCTTCACTTTATCTAATTACTGAAAAACACAGATGTCTTACGAAAATTTGATATGCTTAGATTATGCCAAGATAAACACCATGGACCAGGGATCAGAAAACTATGGCCTCTGGACCCGTTCTTGCTCACCACTTATTTTTGTAAATAAAGTTTTATTGGAACACAAACTGTTACTGTGTGTATTATCTGTGTCTGCTTTCTCACTACAACAGCAGAGTTGGTTGCTGCATCTACTATCTGATCCTTACTAAAAATATAAGTTTTCAACTTTTGCTGTAGACATTATCATGACATTTAGTGATTCATTCATTTACTCATTCTTTTAGTTGGCATCATCAGCTCTGTTAATGACAGGGAGAAATGTAAAGCTGAATCAAGGAGTCTATAATACACAAGAATTTATAGTCAACACAGACAAATTAACAGCCGTCTGACAAGACAGAGTGCAGTAGTACGAACAAGAAATACCGATAGGATAATGCACAAAGACACTGCTTCCATAATGGGGCACACTGATTTCCTAGTAGAAACTTCATGAGAAATAAGAGTAATTTCCTTCTTGAAATTTTATAAATTGTAGCATCCAAAGAGTGGAAATGATTGAGGATATTACCTTCTGTTCAAATTTCTTTATATGGTTGCATGTTTCCTCTATAGCTAAGCGGATAACCACATTTATAGAAAATGTTTGAAGATTTGAATGAAGGTTTCCTTCTCCAGGATTCAAAGATGAAGAGAATTCTTTCTCTTCTTAAACAATTATTCTTGCCAGGTGTGGTGGCACACATCTGTAATCCCAGTAATCGAGAGACTGAGGCAGAAAGATCACTGTGAATTAAGAGACCAGCCTGGGCTATGAAGTGAGTTCAAGGCCAGCCTAAACTGCATAGTGAAACCCTGTCTCAAAAAAAAAGACGTAAATAAATTAATGAAAGGAAAGTAATCATAATCTCTATGGATCTTGAAGAAAGGATCTTGAGGAGATCAAATATTAAAAGAGGTTTTCCTTAATAAAATTAAAATAAATTATAGAACATCAGCCATGAAATGCTGTGACTTGGTCACAGTCCTATCACTTGCTTCATGCCGTGTGTATAGGTATGAACTGAGTTTTTGTTCAATTCCTACCGGCCTGCTGAAACCCTTAAGGGTTCAGGCCTCAAACCCTGAGGAAATTGAATGCATAAGACCTATTCAAACTTTCTGTTAGGATTGATGACCTCTTCATTTATGACCTTTTTGATTTTTGTCACCACTAGTGCCTAGCCCATTTTGTGTTTTTCAAATATTTTTTGAATTAACCTGACTTGGACACAGATAGACAACATGTGTTAAAAAAGCTAGGTGGCTGATTTAGTAAAGGATTCAGGAGTTTCATGTTAGGTTAAGGGTAAGAAGAGTGTAGGTTAAGGGTAAGATGAGTGAGATTCTACCAATTCTGCTTCTAGCAAGGTATCAAAATTGTTGACTGAATTCCAACCACTCATTCTTTATATTCCTAACAATAAAGGTAACAGAGCTGATGAAGTAAAGTTTTGTCTTACAATATGACCCCATGAGGTTTTACCCACTGACAACAAATATTCTAACTGATAAAGCAAGTCTGTTTGTTGAGAAAAATACTGAAAGAAAACAGTATTGGATCCTCAGTGAGGTAATTTAAGAAGCACAAAGTCTACACATTTCATATTTCTTTTTTGCTTCAAGTCAGAGAACCCCTGGACCTAGGCATCTGACAGTCCACAGGGCCCCAGTCTTCTCTTACCAAAAAGCACACACAAGCTTGGCACCAATAAGCATTACCTCGAAAGTGGGGGAAGAATATTCCAACTATATGGTGGTTGCCAGTAGACCAGAAGTTGCCCCAGATACAGGCTAGCAGAGGACACTCACCCTGCTAGTCCGCTTTCGTTCCCTGAGCCAGAAGAGAGGAATCTGGTCTTCTATGTTTGGAGAACACATTTCAGGGCATTTACTGACCAGTAGGTATAGTTATTGCATGCACATGTGAGGGCTGTATTATATCAAAATTATCTAAATAAACAGAGACTCTGCTGTCTCGTTCACGCCCCACCACTATTCATGAATGGGATTGCTTCATTATTTTCTTTAACATCAGTAGCCAGCAAGTCAGAAAGCATTACCTCTAAAGTGGGGGAAGAATATTCCAAATACATTCCAGCCAGCTGCAACAGTAACCAACAAGCAGAATTACTTTACCCCATCCCTGTGAGATTTTTCCTGAGTTTCTGATTTATAACAATCATTTTTGAAGACCTAGAAGTGCTTAGGTGAGATTAAATTACTGATTATCCTACAGTTCTGTTTTCACTGGAGCCTTACTGGACGGCTGCTGATTTGGTCCCATTTAAAGCGCCCAGTGGCGTGAACTCACTTGGTTTCTGCCCACATCACTGCATTCCTGGGATGCCATTCACAGGCCTTAGCAAGATCATCTGACAGCCGCCTGTGAGGTTAACGAACTTTATACATAATTAAACACTCAACGGTTAGGAGAATTCATTTCGCTCTCTCCCCTGAGAAGCAGAGAAAGAATACATGTTAACTTTGCCCTCGGTGCCTGGGTAAGAGTTATAAGGAAGCACTGGGCAAGTTTCACATGATTTAATGCTGAACCGAATAAGAAAGTGATTGCATCCTCTACTGGGCCCCACAGAACAGTCACCACCCACACTGTTTATTCAGACTGGGATCTTGGCCATTTGGGGTTTAAGCCAGAAGAAAGGGGAAAAAAACTAACCCTGGAATGAATGCTTTGGAAACTCTGTATTGTTGGCGTGGCTGCCAAATATTCTTTTAAAAATCTATTTAAAATCAATTACTGTACTGGGATCATATTTTCATTAACAGTTAATTGTTAGTAACAGCTAATTTTATGTGCTCACCCCGATTTGGAGTTTAGGATGGATAGGCTGGCATTGGAATCCTTCCCTCTGTTTGTCCCAGAATCTGATGCTGCCACCAAACTATTTTTGGGCAGTTGGGCAATGCTGACCTTTCTCCAGCTTTCCCAAAGAACAAGCAGAGGTATCAGGAGGAAAAGGACAGAGAAAACAAGGCTACAGGACTGTCGTTAAGTGCATGTCACTGGAGAGAAGGTGTGCAGCCTAGGCAGAGGGTAAGAGAAAGCAAGAGGCAGAATCACAGGCCTGGAGGAGGATCAAGGAGGTACCTCGTCCATCTGTCTCTAGTCAGGGCTGCACAGAATCATCTCAGACATGTGAGATTGCATCGTAGCTTTAAAGATCTCTAGAGGAGATTCCGGAACCTCCCTTGGTTACCCACCGTGCTATTTAGCAGTTCCCACAGCCAGGGAAGGCTTTCTTCTTTCCAGCCTAAAATGTACACGTGGTGATGCTTCAGGGGAGAAACCACTCCCACCTCCCACAGCATGTTGACTCCTCGGATGGGATAGAGCCTATTACTCGCTTCTCCAGTGTAACTCCTAGAAGAGTCTCCAGGCTGCAGGAGAGGGGACACGATGGGGCGGGCTGGGAGGCTGAGGAGTAGCGTTTACGGAGACCTGCTGGCTGGGCATTTTGTGTTTACCAGGGGTGAAAGCACATAGCTGTGACACATCCAAGGGAAAGCCTTAAACCATGGGCACATATTAAATGAGGAAGCTCATGTGTTGGATTTTAAAAGAAGGAGAAAAAGAATCCTGCAAGACACAAAGGGACTGTAGAATTTCAGTAGGCTTGAGATGGACCTCTGTCTTCTTAGTTTTAAGAACTAAACTCCAGGAAGAATCTCAGGTCAGATGTCCCTAAAGGCAGCACCCCTGCCATTCACTCTGAAGCATGGACGATTCTGGGGCCGTGGCTACTTGTCTCACTTCCCTCCGCATCTTCCTCCTCCTCAGCGGATGCAGTGGGCCCTTGGCCTCTCCAGGCGCAGATCACAGACTTATTGAAAAGCTGGCACATGACTCCCACAGACAGCTCCTTCCTGTTTTTATCAAATTATGTCATTCCCCTTCCTCAGGCTTTGGTTTGTTCCAGAAAGAAAGAAGTAGTCTTCTCTTTCACCCACCTGCCCTAAATTGGGCCAAGTTGCAGTTCCCTATGTTAAATAAATGACTGAGTGAGTGGTGGGAACATTGTAATGTAAGGAGTGGGGCTTTGAGCCCTGGAGCCATAAACCATGTGCCCATTGTGCCAGGTCTTCGTCCCTCAGCTTCATCATCTGTCAGTTGGTAACACTTGTCCTACCTGCTCTTAGGGAGCTCTTCAGAAATGATCATCCAGTCACAGGCATCACTTAATGGCAAGAGCACATTCTCAGAGGAGCGTCATTCTGAGAGAGATCTGAGAGGCGACTTCATTCTTGTGAGCATCTCATAGAGTGTGTTCACCCTAACTAAGTCTCCTGTAATGTTACCAGGGGATAGAATCTTACAGAACTGTATCATGTATGAGGCCCACTGTTGATCGAGATGTCATTATGTGGTGCATGACAGTATTTATTGACATCTTAAAATGGCCTAAGCATGGTGTTCTTTATTGGGAAGTATTTCAAGCAAACAGGAAATAATGGAGAACAACATAGTGAACACATGTACCTCCACCCTTGTGTGGTCATGTCCCATCCTGTATGTGCTTCAGGTCTTCCCACCTAGCCTTGTTTTAGCCAATAGAGATAAAGCAGGTACCCATTTCCCAGCCTCTGCACCACGAGCCATTCAAGTGTGGTATTTATTGTGACCATGTGCAATTTTAGTTTTTACATAAAAATATGCATATTTTAAAGTATATTTAAAGTTTACCTAAATGACACCATAGGGCTTGCAGTCTGTGTTTTACCTGGAAGATACCTTTACTTCATCCATTTTCCCCTTCATGTCATGTTTTATTGCATGCATGACATTAAAGTTGTTTCGAACTTCTAAAATGTTTTTTGAAGGATGTTATAGTTGTTTCTGACTTCCTGATATCCAAGACAGTGCTACGATATGCACATCTTTGCCCATGATGACTCTCAGGAATGAGGTCAGCAAAGTGATAAAATTAGCACATCTTCACCTTTCCTTGTTGTTGCCAAATTGCTCTCCTGAGTTAAAGCACCAGTTCACTTTCCCAGTAGGAGAGTTTGAGAATAATTCCTACCGCTTCATATTCTCATCAGTACTCGCTATAGTCATATTTAAATTGTTTCCTTTTCTAATATGATGGGTGTTTGGTGTTTAGATTGTGATATCCTGATTACCAGTAAGATTGAGCATCTTTTTATTTGCTGTTATCAGGATTCTTTCTCCTCTCTGAGTTATTGTGTTTATTCTTTGTCCAGTTTTACTTTTAGTTCACTTGGTATTCTACTAATTTATTAAAATATGTAATGTAAGGTTGGCACCAACCTGTTGTCTATTTTACATCTGGCAACTCTCTTGTCTATGTCTCATAATTGTATTTTGTTGATGGTGGTGGTATACTCAGAGCTTTTCTTTCTGCATTGTGTTTTATTTTCATAACAAGTCTGTGAGCTACATATTATCTCTGTTCCCATTTTATAGCTGAGGACAGTGCATGTTAGAAAGCTTAAGTAATTTGACTACTGGTAAGTAGTGGGGCTGGGGATCAAGGCCGTCCAGAGCCTATGCTTCTTACTGCTGCTTTCTAAGGTGTAAACACTGTGGTTATCCCCATTCTACAGAGTGCACACAGAGGCATAGAGAAGCTCATTGTTTTGCTCGGGGTCAAATTGGCAGTTTGGAACAAGGACGATCCCTCAGGTCCCCAGGCTGCTAACACAACTGTGTACCTAGACACACAAGAGGAATGGACAGGTAAAGAGCGCATGTGCACACTCCTTTAAAATGTGACTTTAAAAATTATGAACTTTAAAAAAATACAACAGAACTGCATTCAGGGAATAATGTAGAAATCAGGCCGCCCACATCTATGTACTTAAATGTTGACATTTAGGCACATTTTCAAAAAGACTTTTTACAAATAGGTGCTACAATTAAAATTTCTTTTTTATCCTTCCTCATTGCCTTCCACCCCAGTTCTTCTATAAGTATGCCACTCTGCCTGTATTGTGTTTTTTTTTTTACTACTGTTGCAATTCACTGTGCAGTCATGTGTCATAAATAATACCTAATAGTATTTTGTGAGTTCAAACAACAGTATGGTTTTCATTAAGTAATCTTTCTGCAGCTTGCTTTGTCATTTGAAATGATGCTTTTGACATTTATTCTAATTTATGTAGATCCAGTTCCTTCACTGCTATTTTAGGGAATAAATGTACCTCCCCTAACTTCATATGTTAAATTTCTAACTTTTAGTATGATGCTATCAAGAGGAGAGATTTGGGGAGTTGATTAAATCATGTGAGCAGAAGCTTCATGAGTAGAATTAGTGGTTTTTAAAAAAGTTCCCAGAAGCTGGGTGTGGTGATGTGCGCTTGTACTTGCAGCACTCAGGAGATAGAGGCAGGAGGATTGCCGTGAATTTGAAGCCAGAGTTCAAGGCCAGCCTGGGTTACATAGTGAGACCCTATCTCAAGAAACAAAACAAAACAAACAAACAGACAAACAAAAAGAGAGACGACAGCGACCTCTCTGATCCCTTTCACCATGTGCACACACACTGTGGAGGCCTTTCCTGAGCGACGGTGGAGTGCCACCGAGTCTGAGAATGCTTTTGTCTTCGATGCCCCGCCTCCAGAACTGAAACAAGTATTTGTGAAGTTCCCAGTGTAGAGCATTTTTGTCATAGCAGCCTAAACTGGCTGAGACACATACCAATTCTTTTCTATGAATATGTTATAGTACTATATCCACTGCTTAAATTGATGGGAGTTTAGATTGTTTTCAGTTCTTTATTTTATAAATGTGCTGTTGTGAACTTCTTTGAAATGTTCCATGTGCACACATTGAGCTTCTCAAAGATACAGAAGGAAGTGGAATTTTTGGGTCTTAGAGTAGAAACATCATAAACTTTGATAGGTGTTGCCTTACTGTTCTCAGTTCACACTCCAGACCCGAAGTATGGGAGTTCTAATTGTTGTACATTGTCTGTGGTGATCCGTGTTGTCCCTTCTGGGTTTTGCTGATCTGATGGGTTGAAAAGGTGTCTCTTTGTAGTGTTAATTTATATTTTTTCTGATTGCTTTTGATGGTATCTCTTTGTCCTCCGCCCATTTGAGTTTCTTTTTCTTTGTATTACCTGTATGTTGACTTTGCTTGGGGGTGGGGGAAGGTAGTGAGTTGTTTGCTTTATTTTTTCTTATACATTACTAGGTGTTCACTGTATGTTATGGATGCTTTAAAAAAGCTCTCGTGCTATTTCTTGCCTTTAAACATTGCTTATTTGGCGTCTTTTGTCATACAAGAAGGTTGAAGAAGTTCAAATATATCAAATTTTGGATGGGGGATATAGCTCAGTGGCACAGCACCTGTCTAGCAAGTACAAGGTCCTGAGTTCAATTCCCAGTACCTAAATAAATAATATACCAAATTTTTACCTTCATGGCTTATACATTTGAGTCATTCCCTGGCTGGAGATCATAAAAAGGGTGTCTGAAATACATGTTTTTCTGAATGTTTTAAAGGTAATTGTAATTCTACTGGGATTCCTTTTTCAATATACTGTATTATGTATTAAAAGATCTGCATTTTCCCCCATATGGATAACAGTTGCCCTAGAACTGTCTGTTCAGTAATTCAGCATCAAGCAAGAACCTTAAATATCCATATCAATTCCCTCAGGTTGATATATAAGTTAAATGAAATTCATATTAAAATTTCAGAGAACTTTTTATGAGCATTTTAGCTGTTTAAAAATTCATGTAGAAGAATTAAGGTCCAAAAGTACCCAAGAAAATTTTGAAAAAGAATGACATTAGGGACTTGTCCTGCCACATATTCTCTCACACACTCACACACACACACACACACACACACACACACACACACACGTATACATAATATGTGTGTATATATATGTATATGTATGTATGTATAGTATTTGTGTATATCTCTATGTTTTAAAGACTTTAAGTAAAAATAGGTAGAGATATATATCTTTTCATACATCTTGTGCCTCTTTTCATGGATTTATTCTTAAGTACCTCATAATTTATTGTTCCTGCTCCTGAAATTTTCAAAAAATTACATCTTTTTTGTGTTGCTACAAGGATACAATGTCATTATAAGGATATAGTGGATGTTTACATGCTAACCCTGTCTCCAGCATCCTCACCAAACTCTGATAATTGTAGTTTCTCGTGGGTTCTCTGTGTAACAATCCCTCTCCGTCTCTGTCTCTGTGTCTATCTTTCTGTCTCTGTACTGGGGATCAGACACAGGGTCTTACGCATGCTGGGCAAGTACCATGCCACTGAGATACACTCCCAGCCCTTTTGAAAAACTTACACAGGATCTCACTAAGTTCCACATACTAGCCTTGAACTTGTGATCTTCCTGCCTCAGCCTCCCAAGTACTAAGATTAAAATTTGCACTGTTTATTGTACATTTTTAGTAGAAACAACTCTCCAGTTGGGTAGACATTTTGCTGTGTTTTTAAACTGTGAATCAGGGTTAAATTTTGTTAAATGCCTTTTCTGTATCTATTGAGATAATTATATTGGGTTTTTCTTTTCAATTTGTCAGTGTGATAAATTACATGAAAACTTTAATATTAAATAACCATGAACTTTTGAAATAAATGTTATTGGGTCATTATGCCCAGCTTCTGAATATTTATTATCTGATAAATATAACATATATGATACATAGTATAATCATCTCAAATGTATATTAAAGAATCACTATAATTTAATGGATGCCTCTTTGCTCGAATATATGAAAATTTTTTAGGATTTCTGCATTGATATTTTTACTTGAAATTAACCTATTGCTTTTCTTTTTATGCCCTTCATAGTCTAATTCTAATATCTAGGTTTGGTCTAAACTCAAAACATTCAAGAGCTTTTGTTCTTTTTGCTATTTTTCGTGTGTCCATTTTGGTAAACATGTATTTATAACTTTTCCATTTCATATGGTTTTAGATTTATTGCTTGAAAATAGAAGATAGAATTCTCATACATAAAATTTTTAATAAACTTAGTGATGGCCCTTTTCATGCCTAATAATGTTTATTTGTACCTTCTTTTTTTTCAATCTTGTCAAATATTTACCTATTTTATTGACTTTTTAAAAGAATCACCCCTTTTCCTACTTTTACTATTTTTATTGATTTGTCTTCCTTACTGCCTGCTTACTACTTTATTCTTATATAGAAAAAGGCTTTTTTTCCTATTTTTTTTTAGTTTACTTTGTTGCTCTATCCGTAACTTCGTAACTTTAAAATTTTGTTTCTGGTACAGAATTTACTACTAAACATGTTCTTCTATTGAAAACCAGGCTTCAACTGCTGTTCAGTTCTAAATGTTTTTTACTTTCATTTTGACTTCATATTAATAATTCAGCAGTATGCCTTTGAAATTTCACAATGTTCTTGAGTTTAGGCATTGGAATTTTGTTGTTGATTTCAAATTTTACTGTATTTGAAGCCTGTGTTCTATATGATATTGTTTCTTTGAAATTTGTTGTGATTTGGTCTGTGATCTAGAACCTGGTCAATTTTTTTACACATTTCATGTCTATTCTGTACTTATTAAGTGGAGCTTTCTTCCAGGTCCATTAGGGGAAGCTTGTAAACATGAATTATTTAAATCTTGCATTTTCTCTACTTGTAAAAACTTTGTGGATTTCATGGGACATATGCTAAAAACCCATACTACAAATTTGAATTTCTTGCCTTCTTACAGTTAAATCACTATTTGTGATATATAGTTGATACTATACTGTGAGATATGCAAGAGGACTCTTCTGTATGTATCTTTTATCATTAAGCAATTATTATCTTCATCTCCAAGAATGCTTTTGGCTATAAAATATACTTTAACAGATTTATTCATTGAATCAATAAAACATATTTATTGTACATTTATTGTGTAGACATTGTAAAAGGCAAAAGATTTATAGGATCTAAAGAAAAACCAGAAGGGCTGGGGATATAGCTCAGTGGAATAAGTGCTTGCCTGGCAAGCACAAGGTCCTGAGTTCGATCCCTAGTACCGCAAAAAAAAAATAAATAAATAAAGAAAAAACAGAGTGTGGGGAACATTGTGGACCCTGAAGATACAATAGTGAACAAACTGAGAAAGGTTTTATTCTCTTGGCCCTTACTGTTCTATTTGCTAATCATAAACAATAAGCTAACACACAAAATTTAGCAGGTCGTGTAGGGATGTAAAGAAAAATAAGACAAATTGAAGTGGCTATAGTATGTTGGGAGGTATAATTCTTTTATGTAATGTAGTCATGGGGCTGCTTTTGGATTTAGTGATATTTGAAGAGAAGTCTAAAGAATTCACCCTCGTATGTATATTGCTGTTATGGACTCAATGCCTATGCCCCCCCCCCAATTATTATATAGAAGCTTGAACTTCCAATATGGTGGTATTTGAAGATGGAGCCTTTTGGAGATCATTAGGCTTAAGTGAGGAAGTGAGGAGGGGGCCCTATGATGGGACTGGTGGCTAGAAGAAGCAGCCTGTGCACCAGAGTTGTGTGAGTAGGAGGACCTGGGGAAAATGTAGCCATCTGCAAGACAAAAAGAGAGCTCTTAACCAAAACAAAATCAGCCAGGACCTTGATCTTAAGCTTCCAGCCTCCAGGACTGTGAAAATAAACTTCTGATATTTAAGGAACCCGTATATGGTATTTTGTTATGGGAGCCCAAGCTGACTAGTACATTTGCTACACCAGATTCTTCTATATCCCTAGGGTAGTGCTTTCTCTACCTGTACATTTATCCTCATTGTGACATTATATTTTAGGCTTTTTTCTTGTAAACAGCAAAATTAAAAAAAATTCAATCTAAATATTTCTTTGAACATGCTAGTTTAAGCCATTTAAGTTTATTTTGATTATGTATACAATATTTGGAATTGACTAAGAACCCAAATGCTTTCTATGTTCTGTATTGATCTTGTTTTTTTCTTACTTCTCTGTCTTTTATTAAGTTACTTCAGTTATTATTCTGTCTTCTTATACATTTGTAATGTTTATATGTTGTCAGTTATTTTGGTTGTTAACCCTACAACCTTAAAAAAGTTATGTTTAAAATATCTGCATCCACTTCCCAAACAAAACAATTGACTCCTTGGAGCACTTTAACCTGGACTTCTCTTTCTCTTATGCCGTGATCTGAGACCTTTGAATATTTTATTATCATTTGTTATTTATTTCTATGTTCTTTCATCCCCATCCTTTTTATTTGCAGTTTGATTAAAGGTATAGAGTCCAGAACCTGATTGCTTTGATTTGAATCCTTGTACCACTTATGAGCTGAAAGTCCCTTTTGAGCTTAGAAAATCTTCTTTGTGCCCCAGTTTTCTCATGTGTAAAATAGGCATGATAATAGTAATACCTACCTCACCAGGGGGTCATAAAGACTGTTTGAGGTGATAACTGTGTCACTTAGAACACTGCATGGTACTCAGTAGAACACAAGAAGCCCTCAACAAACACCCTTCCTTTTGTTTCATGAATCTCATTCTTTTCTCAGTGCAGATTTCTTATTAATAAAATACATCCTTGAGCAACTATTTCATCAAACATTCAGAAAGATAAACTATTTTAGTCTCTGATTAAAGGTATTTTTATTTCACTCTTGGTCTGAATAATAGTATGTCTAGCGATAGAGTTTTACATATGTACTTTTTTCTCAGCATTTGAAAGTATTGTTTCTTGCCATTTGAGATCTATAATTGAGAAAGCATCATTTACTTTACTCTGTCGTTCATTTATGGTATTTTTAATTTTTCTAATTGCCTTGAACTTTTTTCTTTGTGTTTTGTTTTGTTTGATTTTTAATGATCTGCAGTTTCACCCCAACCCTGCTTGGGCGCAGTGTGCCTCAAAGGTAAGGCTTTCTAAATCTCATCAGTTCTGAAACATTCTGTTCTTATGTCTGAATGTTAGTCTCTCCCCAGTTCTCTTTATTATACCTTTCTGAGTGCTCTGGTATATATTGGACTTTGTTATTCCCTTCTGCTCTGTTTACCCTGTCTAAATTCTTGTGTCTCTATTTTCCTGTGTTTTAGTGTTTTTCTTATTTTTATTTTATTTATTTTATTTTTTTTTTTTTGGCGGTACTGGGGATCGAACTCAGGACCCTGAGCTTGCTAGGCAGGCGCTTATTCCACTGAGCTATATCCCCAGCCCCTTTAGTGTTTTTCTTAATCTTCCTTTGCCCTTTCTATGTGTACCACTCCAAGTTTAACAATGTTAATATTTGGTGTGCATCCACATATTTCTCCAAACTCCTATAAATAAATGAACATACACTGATATAAATCAGATAGGAGTCTGATTTATACCAGACTAGATAGTCTATAGTCTATTGTTATTCTTGGTTGTAAAAGTTACAACTATATGCGTTTGTTTATAGCATGTTTTTCTTTCTTAACAGTCCATTAAGAATATCCTAGATAAGTGGATATAAATCTAACTCATTTAAAACAATAGTTAAGTAAATTCCATGGTATGGCCTTACTATAGTTTATCTCTCTGGTTATTCTGAAAATTCCCTCTTCCTTTCATCTGAGTTGGATGTCAATTCTTGCCTTGCTCCGCTGTTGGAGCAGCACTCTCAGAAGCAGAGCCCGAGGGTGACAATGCTCGGTGACTGTCTTGTAGGCCGCTCTCCAGGCCTCAGGGTCTGCTGTCTGTGTCCACGCCGGCTGTCTCCAGGGTGCTGCTTCGTGACTTGGCCTTAGTCCCACATAGAACTCCCTTTTCACTTTCATTTCTGTGGCAGTAGCTTATCAAAAATGAATTTATGAAAGACATAGTCACACTCTGAATATCTGAAAAGGCCTTTATTCTGTCGTCCTGCTTGATAGCTCATCTATCTTATACAAGAAAATCTAGACCAAAAACCTGTTCTCTTCAGGAGTTTGAAGGTATTGCTCTGATATATCCTGTCTCTAGTGTTACTATTAGAAAGTTCAACCTATTTTAATTCTTGATACCGTTATATCTTTTTTTCCTTTTTACTGAAAACTTATAGACTCTTTACGTTGCCCCAGTAGCCCAGATTTCACAATGAATTTTCTAATTACGCATCTGTTTCCATCTTTTCTTTGGAACACTCAGTGTATTCTTTCAGTCTGTTCCACACTTGCTTCTCTCTGTAAGCCCAAACCTGTTCTCCCAGAACCCCTATTACTTACACCCTGGGCCTGGGATAGTCTCATATTTTCTTGTTTCCTATCTCTTTATCTTTTGGGGCAATTTCTTAAACTTCACCTTCCACTCTATGGGGCTTTCATTTCTGTTATATTAAATTTTTTTTGTCTATAGTGTTTTTTAAAATTTCTTTTTGTTTGTTTGTTTTTATGGTACTGAGGATTTTGTGGCACAGTGCTCAAAGAGCACTGAGCTACATTCTAGCCCTATTTTATTTTTATTTTTTGTTTTGTTTTTGAAACATCTTAAGTTGCTAGGCTGGCCTAGAAGTTGCAATCCTCCTGCTTCAACCTCTCAAGTAACTGAAATTACAGGTGTGCGCCACTATGCCCAGCTTATAAATAGTTTTAAAAGTGTTACGTTCTGTTTTCAGAATATGTTAACTTTTTGTAAAATTTGTTCTCTTTTGAAAGTTTCTTCTTCCTCCATGTTGCGCTTTTTTTGTTATTGTTGTTGTTTCATTTTGTTTTATTTTTGTCTGTCTTCAACTCTCTTTCCTGTACAGGCTTTTCTGACATATCTGGCCATCTTGGTTGTCTGGTCACTCTGTACTTTAGAATGAGAACCAACAAATGTATTGGAATCCCTGAAGATTATGAGGGGGTTATTGTTGGCTTTGAATATCACAGTAGAATAGTATGTTTATGGGGCAAATCCCTAATGTCAACACTGTGTCCAAAGGATGCTCAGTTTCTCCAGATAATACTGTCCCACAGTGCCATCTACAGAAGAAGACCTGCCTGTCCCAGTGCTGGGAGCTGAGATGAACAAATGGGCTGGAGTATTCCGTCTCCAGTATGTGTATTTTTCCACTTGATTTGCTATAGGGCAACTCCCAGCCTAGGAAGCCTCTCTCCAGAGACCAGACTTCTGGAATCGCCTGATTGGATCAAGGCTGCTGCCTCACTGGGTGGAGCTAAAGATAGGACCTACACACTTTGTCCTTAAACGGCTTTCATCCCACTCTTAGTGACTTGGATCGCCTCTTCTGCATGCAGTTTCAGGGGTAACTGATGCTGTTTCTGAGCCTTCCAGTCCCTGATGGTTGTTTCTAACCTGCTCAACTCCTCACTTAGGATCTAGCTTTCTTTGGTTCGCTGATTCAGTTACTACTTGTCTGTCTATCTGTTTTCCATCTTCTAGAATCTCCTAACCTGCGCTTGTTCTTGTGAGTTATAGCTTTTAAAAGATCACTGTCTTTGGTTTTAGTGATGTTTCAGGTGAAGCCAACATTAGATATCATATGTTAAATTCTTCATTTTTACTTGAAGCCCTAGGATATATTTTGGTATAATTTCTTCAGACCTTTCTTCCAGTCCACTGATTATCTGTTTGGTGCTGTTCTAGTGCCTGTGCTGTCCATTGAGCTATTCCTAGGAGTTCTGTTTTTTCTTTTCAAATCTGTTCCCTCATCTTTTATTTGTCATTTAATTTTTTTTTAATTATAGTTTTTATTCTTTCTTCAATAACTCCAGTCATAGTAGGCAATCATATTTTGTAGTTCATTTCAGATTGTTGTATTTCCAGTTCTTAAGATTTATTCTCCAAATTTTTACCTCGATGACTCCCTTATGGTCATGTGTGTGTATTGCCAAGTGTAGCTTCATAGAGATTTATCTTTTTAGAATTTCATAAGTCTTAAATTGTGAGACTGTCCCTACATAGTGGCTACACACCTGCTTTCCCTGAAGAACAAAGAATTTTCTGTGATTCTGATGCTGTGTTTATGTTAATTTCTGCTCATCCCAAACCCCAGATACATAGGTGGTATGAATTGTCATCCCACAACTGGTATCTCAAGCCCTGGACATAATGGAAGATTTTGCTTTCATCTCTGTACCAGTGGGCAGTGTTTTTTGTCCCCCTTTCATGGAGAAGTTTTTAAGGCTTTGAGATTTATGAAGGGGATTCAGTTCTGCCGGACTACCTCAAGCAGGACCAAGGCCTTGTCTCTGAATGGACATTGGATCCAACTGCAATTCCAGATCTTCGCTTTATCTTCACCTTCCTTTTATGTGGGGTGAAGCTCTCTTAGACACCCTAGAATCAATATTTTGTTAAAGCTTTGGGTTCAGCTTTTATCTTCATTTCTGGAGCCTATGCCCTTCCTCCTGCTTGTCTTTTCCTCTGCCGCACCTCACTTCTTTCCTTCCTTCCTTTTTCTCCAGGCTGAACTGAGTTATTTTGAAAATTATACTTCTTTGTAGTGGGAAGGGACCCATATAGGATCAATCCAATTTTGCCATTTTCCTGGAAATGAACATTTAAATCTACTTTGGAACTAAATCTCAAACATACTAAACAAGACCTGGAATTGATTCTAAAGGGTCATGGAATGCCAAAGGTCAAAGGGTTTTTAGAAAGCATTTCATTCAACCCTAGGATTTTGTTTAATGAAATAAGAGGCTCAAAACTGATGAAGCCATTTTCCTGTGGACACATATGCCAATTCGTAGAAAGTTGGGACAGAATTCAAAAGGTGGCCACTTTTGCCTCACCACATCACAAAGAGGAGTGCTGTCTAACTCTCATCTAGTTGTTAAGACACTTATTATATTTGCTGAGTGTTGAGCCCGAAATCACTGCAACAATTTGGGAAAGCCATAAAGCGATTTCTGTTTGGTTTTTCTCTTCTCACGTATAGGATAATACTTGTAGAATCACTTAAGTGGTTTATATCTGTTCTGATTTCATTTTCTACTTTTATCTATTTTCTTCAAAGAAGAATATCTTTTCTTCTCCTTCAGCCTGTTCCTTCCTTTAAGGCCCAATTTAGATCCATAACCCTGCAAAATGATCTCTGTGGACTAAAGCTCATAGAGGTTTTCTCTATCCCTTTTGAAATGGTGATTGGAACTACATAATTACTACCATATTATGAATGTACCTCATGGGGAGAGTGACACTGAGTTTGAACACAGAGCCTTAACACTAAGCTAAATCCCAGCCCCTTTAATTTTTTTTTTTTTTTTAAGTTTTAAGACAGGACTCACTATATTGCCCAGGGTGGATTCTAATTTCCAACCTTCCTGGCTTAGTCTTCTGGAGTGCTGGGATTACACTCTGGTCCTCTCTAATTACTGAGTAACTATTGAATATGTATGTGCTTTATCTCTCCAGCAAGACTGTAAGTGCTCTTTGCAGAAACCATTGCTTATATATCTTTACCATTATGTGTAGTGTTTTTCTGTTGATTAGTTGATGAAGGAATTACCTAGAGGAAATGTGTTGTTGTAGATAGAGCCTGGGCATTGGTGGAAGCCTGGATTCTGACCCTTTCCTCTGTTCCCTTGTATGCTGGAGCAAACTGTCATTCTTTGTATGGAGAAGCTCCTGGTACCTGATAGAAGTGTCGATACAGTGGTCATATAATTCACTACCCAACCTGGCACAGTTTTGCTAGTGAAAGGGAGTCACTATTAATAATTTTGCAGGGACAACAGGTGTAAGCCAGGACTTTCCCTGACAAGCTGGGACATATGGTCACCTTATGTTATAGATCACCTCAAGTGCTTGAGAAAAATTTGCACAGCTGCTCTCAAGATATCAGTGTTTTAAACAAACAAACAAAAAAAATTTATCATCCTTACAAAGTTTTCATCCCCCAGTTTAACTTCACAGGTAATAAAATTCTTAGGTTTTCCAGACATTCTTGTTTTCTCAGTTACTTTCATGGCTTTAAATGTTTGTCCTAGCTGAAGTTGAAGGAGATTATAGATTTGAGGATTAGGACTGCCGAGTGGTGAGTGCCTTCATTTTCTATATCAGCCCACTGTTAGTCCTGGGGCTGGGGCTGGGGAGAGAAGCCCCAGTTTCCAGAGTTCTGAGCCTGGGTATATTTTGGAGTACAGGGATCTTACTCTTGATGTAGCAGCTGAGGAGAAAGGCTTATGAGTGATTGGTGACCCACAAAACCAGGCTATGTCCTCATAATCATAGTATATTTGGTGCATTAACATAGTAAGGTGAGGCATGTCTTCCACTAGATGCGTTATAAACCTTCTTGCTCCCAGCTTGCTCACCTCTGCAGTGCCTGCCAGTGTGCTTCTTCATAGTAGGCACATAATGAATGCTTGTTAGCTTTAAATTCCAAGGCACATTTGAAAACCAATGGTGGCTGGTAAATTCATGATCTGTGCTAGTAACTTCCTTTCTGCTTATGTGCACCTGACTGAGGCACTGAGTTGGAATGCAAAGGAAAATAGACTAGCTGTGCCTTTCATGAGTTGATGAGGCAGACACAACCTTAGAGCTGGAGACAACTGAAGCTGAGAAAGTTCAGAAGAAAGAACAATTGATTTTGACTTGGGAGGGTTAGGTGGCCCTTGAGCTAGGTTTGAAAGGGAGGATTTTTTCTCTAAGAAGGAGATAGGAAAAATCCACACAGAGGGAAAGAACATCATGAACAAAACCCAGCAAGAGTGAAATTACATGTTGTATTTGGAAAACTAGAAATCTTGTATTTTTGGAAAATAAGACCAAATACATAGTAGGGTGGGAAATTCAATGTATTATGTATACAAGGGCATTACATAAAGGTTTAGAAGTGCAGTGATCCCCACAGCCCCTGTTTAGAATAACTTAGTTGTAGTGGGACTAGAAGCAAGAAAACCAGACGTATTTGGCATTCAGGAGAGATAAAAAGCAAAGGAATAAAAAGGAGTAGCCAGGTATGAGATTCAGAGTTACAGTTGGTTGAACAGAGGGCTCAGGAGAGAGAAGACTCAAACCACAATGCCAAGGGAGAGCGTGGAGGGCAGTAAGTAGGTGCTGATGCCATAAAAGATACAGAAGAGAAGAATGAGACTGGCAGAAATGCTTAATTTTTAGGAAGGCCTGCGAAGAAATAAAATGAAATAATACATGGACGAACCTTGACCAATGCTTTACATAAAGTAGGTGTTCAGGAAATACTAAATTAAAAAGAAAGAGGCAAGAAAATAAAAAAGAAATGGAAGAAGAAGCTTTTTTATTGACCCACTGTGCCAAAAGAGAGGACCTCACTAGGGTTTTAGAAGGTCTGGTGGGATAACAATTATTTCATGTTGATTGAGTGTACAGAGCAGGGTAAGATACAAGAAGAATGAAAGACTAGTAGTTCCTGGTGTCAGACAGAGAAGAAGTGAACTTTGAGTAATATTTGAAAGAAGAGAGAGAATTTGGTTGGTGAGGGCTTCATGCTGAGACTACATACATAGAAGCGAGGGGTGGGGAGGAGAGACAGAGAGAGAGAGAGACGGAGGCACTGTCTTGGTTACTTTTTCTTGTTGCTGAGACAAAATACCCAACACCCAAAATGAAGGAAGGAAAGGTTTATTTAGCTTACAGTTTGTGGAGGCTTCAGTCCATACTTGGCTGGTTCTGAGGGAGAGCGGCACATGGCAGAGGCAACAGTTCATGGTGGCAGTACACAGCAAAGCAACAAGCTCAAGAAGGGAGGAATGGCAGCCAGCAGCCTCTTTCTCTCCCTCACATGTACAAACTATCCACCCTAGGGCGGGTGGGTATAGCTCTCACATCCATAATCCCAGCATTGGATCATGGATCAGTCATAAACTCTAAAAGTCACCCCATAACTGCATGAGGATTTGGGGAGACATGCAGACACAAACATAACAGAGAGAGACAGAGACAGAGAATGAAGAGTGACACAGGATATTAGAGGTGTCTTCTTACATGGAGGAAAGCCTTAGGTGGACTAGGCTACGGTAACGTGGAGGAAGATGGTGCTTACTTTCTGAACAACCTATCCTGAAACTTGTCAGGAAAATTCTGTTTCTCCATAAAAACCAGCTCAACTTCTAATGTTTTCCTGACTATTGAGAATAATAGCATAAGTCTTTTTTTTGTACTTAGAAACCAAATTGCACTTAAGTTTTTCTGAGAAACCATTTCAGGATAACTCTTAACCAATTCCTTTATTGGAAGTATAATTCAATACATGTCTCACAAAATACCTTTCAGTCAGTCTCTTTGTCTTAGTCTTTGATTATTTGGTAAACATTTTAGTTTCATGATTACATGGTATTTAGATGGCAATGCATGAACTGCATTGCTAAAATTGTTTGCCTTCAGTTTTATTACATCAGCTTTGGGAATGCCAGAAAGCATAAACAGAGTTTATTTAGTAAACTACCTCAGATGGAACATGTGTGAGAGAAAAAAATAAGAACTAACTGGTGGTTGGCACGTGTCTTATCTTGAATCAAAATCCTGAAGCCGGGAGACTCTTTAGAAGCAAGCAGGTATTGCGTAGGACTCTACCATTTTCTTCCGTAAGATGCTATGGTCCTCTCTCCAAGTGCTCCAAAGGAATGGAATTCTCAGAATGTGCAGGCTGTTAGAAAAAAGCAAACCACAGTTGAGCAGAAACTTTTCTATTAATGTCTTCTAACCCTGATAATAAACTGGGTATATTGACTATAGTATAAAATGAATCAAGCCAGAACTTACTGAAGAATATTTTTGAATATTTTTATTTGACCTTCAAATCTCATTGTTTGTCTGAAGCGGTGCCTTCTAGTGCTGCATATTTTTGCCTGGAGTAAATCCTTTTAGGTCATTTGCATGTAGTTTATCTTGTATAGTTTCTTTTACTTATTTTGGATCTCGTATCTTTCTTCAATATGCATTCCAAGATATAATGATATGTAAAACCTTGATATTAAAAATGGACCAGTCTTTAAAACCATCATAATTCTCTGTAATTTTTGGATCCAATCAATGTGTTTTTATAAACATCCATATCAGCTTTACCAAAGGCTACTGAAACTTACCTGTTCTTTTGCAGTGTTTTGCTCATTCATTCTTTTTTAAATGTATTTTTATTTTTATTTTTGGTACTGGGAATCAAACTCAAGACCTTGCACTTGCTAGGCAGGCACTTGTGCTGCTGAGCTACATCCCTGGCCCTCATTCTTTTTATATTAATACATTATTTTTATAATAATAGCCTCTTTTTACTGTTTCTTCTGTATTTAGGGCCCTTATCCACTTACAATGACAGTGCCACTTCAAAAGTGGAGGGACACTGTAGACCTACAATCTAAAACATCAGTTTGATGATTATCTGCTCCCACTTAAAAATATTCACTGCATTATTTTTTATGTAAAACTTCCTTTTTGGTTATAAAAGCAATGTAAAGTTTTTGTAGAAAATAAGGAAAAAACAAGAAGAACAGAAAAAAAAAATCACTCATTGTCTACACCAAACAAGCAAACAAAAATACAACCCCATTATTAATGTGTTGACACATTTCATACAAATACTTTTTCTCCTTTTCTTTGCCAGACTCTTAGAGCCTTCAAATTAGTCTGGTTCTAACTTGACCTTACAACCTCATCTACCTGCTTGCTTTGCTCTGGGTACCTGTACTGCCCAGAGGAGAAGCAAGCAGGTATTGTGTAGGGCTCTCCATATTTCTCCCTACTCAATTAATTTTTTCTGATTACAAAGATAATACACATAGTTGTAAATATTTGAAAAAGTATATAGGAATAAAGTAAAATTATCTTTAAAAAACCCTTACTACTCTGAAAACTGTTGGCATTTTGCTGACCATCCTGTTATCACTTTTGCAAATAGGTGTACATAATTCCACACACATTATTTCCCATGAGATCACAACGCCCACGGGGTTCTTACCGTTGGCCCCGTTTTCCATTTTCCACTTATTTATTCCTTTCCTGTAATTGTCCTAATCCCCCTACTCAGGTTGCCAGTGTTAACACCTTTGTGTGTCGCTTTCCACACACAGCATTAGAACTGATAGTGAAAAACTTTAGAAATAATAATAAATAATAATAACACAGGTAGAAAAACTGGGAAGACATAAACTGGGCAATTAAACTACAAGCTTGATTGTATCATACAAATCAACAGTAAAAGCACTGGGACTCTAATTACACACCTGGTCAAGTTAAATTTTTAAAAATTCACAAATATGGACACATGAGGGCTGTTATGGTTTGTGTCTGGATGTCCCTCCAAAGCCTAATGCAACCATGGAGCGGGCTTTTGGAATTTATGATTGATCGGTGATCCAATGCTGGGATTACGGGTGTGAGTGCTACACCTGCCCTGGGGCAGGTAGTTTGCATATATAAGGGAGAGAAAGGTTGCTTGCCACCATTTCTCCCTTTTTTGCTTTTGTTGCTTTGCTATCTTCTGCCATCATGAACTGTTGCCCTGGGCCATGTGCCACTCTGCCTTGGAGCCAGATGAATGGCTGAAACCTCTACAAACTCTGAGCTAAATACACCTTTCCTTCCTTAATTCTGGGCATCAGGTATTTTGTCTCAGCAATGAGAGAAAAGTAACCAAGACGAGGGACTAATGAAGTGTAAAAACTGTTGAACCTCTTTAATAATCAAAGAAATGGAGAATCAACAAAACAAGACATGAATTTTTGGTCTTCCTATTAGAAAATATTTTAAAAATAATACCAAATATAGTATGATTTATTGAATGAGTCTACTACAGTTTTTTAGTACACATCTCTGTGTTCAGATTTATATTTAAATTCATATAAATATTTCCAAACCCTGTTCTAACTGGCATAGCAGTTTGTATTTTTATGCCAGCAGCATATGAAATCACCTCTCTGCATTCTGCCGAGGAGCAAGCTTTTAAATGCAGGAAAGAATGCGATATCTTGTCCCTTTGATATCCAAACCATCAAGATAAATCTGGAGCCATGTGGAGATCCCCCAATAACATACATAAGATACTTCATTAAGAGACTATTGTGGTTTACTAGAGTTGGGTTCTGGGGAAGTGTTATTTATAGAAATATGCCCTAGGGCCTGAAGTGTAATTTTATTTTTAGGGTCATTTTTTTTTTTTATAACCTGACATTATTTGGTTAGTGTGGCAGCTAGAAATGCCCCTCTTGGCTTTAATTTGCTTCTTTATAGTTTCTGTCAAAAGCTCAAAAGGTAAAACACATCATACATAACTTTTAAACATTTAAGTCCACCTTGAAAATACCCAGATGGATGGATATCAAGGTTAGAGCCAACTCCAAGCTCTCATGAACATTGTTTACATTTCCAAAGCTTTTAAAATAACTTCATGTGCAGCATTGGAACTCTGGAAGCAGGTGGAAGGGTTAGGTTTTATGGTCTTCTCCTGAGCTTTGAGGGGGGATGTTTGTCTGACCTCCTCCATCCTTCCCTCCACACTGCACATCTTCCTTCAAGTCCCGGGCTGTCTGATGCTTTCTGTGCTTATCCTGGCAGCCTGTGTCTGCTCCTACTTTTGTTCTCCTCACTTTCCTCCTTCCTTGTCCTTCTGTTCCCCTCTCTTCCATTCCTCCCATATTTCTCAGCTTTCCCTTCAAGAGGCTTGACTTCTGCAGCCACCACTCCATTGAGATAATCGCACTTTTCAGCCAGCTAATTCTCTTCCCACCTGGTTTGGGACGCAACCTCAAGGTCATTGTCTCATCTTAGTTATTTTGGTCCCTACTTTGTCTATTGATAGGTTTTCTACTCAACAGAAATGCTTCTTCCAGTTGCCCTTTAATGTTTAAAATCTGATACCATTTGAGTACCTTGAGGTCCCTGAGGGGCTGTGACTTACTTGTACTTTGAGGTAGGCCACAAAGGTCTTGTCACTGAGAGAACTCTGACCAGCCTGTGCTGTGAAAGGTGACACAGTATCCCAGAGAGTGAGACCTCTGGATTATGGTGGGGTCTTAGAGCTGTGAGAACAGTGAAAGGGGTACCTGGAATGCCATTCCATCATCCCCAGTGTCAGGCCAAGTCATAAGTAGGATGCTGGTCCTAGCTCCTTATTCTGAGGTAGGTCATCCTTGTGAACCAGATACAGCCTAAACATCATTTTGGTACAGAGAAAGAAAGGGAGGGAGAGGGAGAGCGGGAAGTTTGATGTGCTGAACCCATGTAAACGCAGTAGCTCTGTGGTTTGTCTTTTACTGAGAACTGCCCTTTTTTTTTCCTGTTCTAAGAAAATGCTAGTGTCCTCGTCTTTCTTGTGAGTGCATCAGCAGTGAAGGGTGTTGTGTGAAAACCTGTTGGTGATAATATGATCAAACAAAAACCCAGTTCAGGTGATTTGAACACATCATATTGACTAAAATAATATTAACCATGTAATGCTGGTGTGTGGCATTTGAATATTTGCCAAGAAAAGCACCTAAGTGGCTGCAGCTGGCTGCAAATATGAGCTTTGCCTGGTTTGTTGTTTTTATAGTTTTTACATACAGTTTTACTTGAGAATCTGAAGCAGTTCTTTGTGATTTGGGAGGCAGAGCAGCACATAGAGCCAGCGCGGATCTGTCTCATTGCTTCTGCTCTGCGCTGCTTGTTCCTGTCGCCTCATGCTCCAGCCCCCCGTCCTAACCAAGGAGAAGGTAAAGATTTGGGGACAGGGATGTTAACACAGGTGGATCAGCTGTAGGTTCTTTCTCTCTCATATGCCTTTCTTGCAGTCTTTCTCCTCCTTTTTCATCCTCATTTAAAAGTAAAAGCTTTTATTTGAAAAAGCTTGAAATTCTGACCTAAGGTATATAGGTCCCAGTTGTGGCTTGTGGCCACTTAGTATCAAAAGAGTCACCCTTAAGCTTTGGTTTTCTATTCTCTAAAATGGGACACCCCACTTCATTCTTCCTTTAGCCGTTTTTTTTTTTTTTTTGAGAAACTCAGAATTTTCGAAACAACTAAATGGAATATTTTTATAGCTACTTGGAAGTTGTCTCTAATGACGAAGTTCACTAGAAATGTCATATGCTTCTGTCATACTCATTAAGACTAACCTTCATAGAGTAACAAAGGAGTCACATGATTACACGTCTCATAAAACTTAGTTGCATTTTGATAAAACCTGTGCAAGGACCTAGTTTTCCTTGGTCTTTGACCAGATTTCCTTGGTCCTTGCAAATGACTGTGCTGCTGTCGAGGTACCTTGCATGGTGTGGCTGGGGGTATTAGCAAATGTGTCACTAGCAGTGTTGAGCCAGGTTGTAATGGGCTGGACTAAGTCCAAATGCCATGCTATTTGACACTGAGAAAAAAAGGAATTATGTATAGTATTATCAAGTGACTCTATCACTGTACATATTGGAAGGCTAGAGTAAGGCCAGACCCCCCCCCCATATAAAATGTAGAAAGTGAAGAATTACTCCCCGGACAACACTGCTTCTGAAAAGGGAGTCTGGTCACGTTTCAAAGGTGAAGACTTAAAAACATAGGTGATTAAAACTGGCAATAAGCTGTGTCACACAGAGACTTCGTGGGCTCAGAATACAGGAGAAGATTGCAGTGAAGAGAAAACCAGACCAGCCTGTCTTGACTGACAGCTTGCTGGAACCTTTGGAAAAATATGAAGAAATGCTAAATGGACAGATTGAGGGCAGAAATCAAGAACAGAGCCGTGTTTGAGTGTGAGGCCTGATATTTGACATCAAGTGAAAGGTAGTAGGGCGGGGTGAAGGAGAAGCCAGCAGTGAGTCAGAGAACAGTCAGATCCCAAGTGAGGACAGAGAATGTGGGTGACAGCACTGTAAGAAGCTCAGTGCTCAGAGTAGGGCCAAGGTACTGAGCACAGTCTTACAGTTGAGAATGGAGAGAAAATGAAGGCACCTAGACCACTGTACGTGGGCAGGAGGAAAAAACTGGAAGGAAAGCAGAAGGCTATGGGCAAGTTAAGCTCATGCTAAACATGACTGAGCTAAACTCAGATAAAATATTATCTTTTAATCCAGTGTCTTTTATTAGGAAGAAGTTCAGTTTCTTTCAGTTTCATTCATAAAAGTAATAGATTTAAAGTAATATAATTGCTTATGAAATTATGGATAAAAACCCATGGCTGATTAGAATACTACAAACTTAGAAAGTTTCAACAAAATATACTTAGAAAGTACAGCACAGAAATAAAATTTTAAGCCAATCATGAGATAATAAAGACTCAGGGCTAATTTTCCATTCACTATTTTACAAAGAATAAAAGGTAATTCTCCCTTTGATGTGAAGTCCACATTACCCTCTTCACCAAAACTGTAACCACAGGGAGAGCCTGCTGTGTGCCCTCCAAGGCCATTGGTCCATTTGCTTTCTATCCCCATGTACTATCTGAATAGTGCAGGCCCTCCCAGCACTTCCCAGTCTCCTTTCACTGCCTGCAAGTGTACTTAGGGCTTCCAGATCCTAGGGGAAAGTGGCCTTGATCTCTGCTGCTCCTTTGGTCTGCCAATTTCTCTCCTCCCTACGTTTCCAAGCTTTGTCAAGCCAGATTCTTTCTTACTTAGTCCATGTCTTGTTGACTCCCCCATCCTCCTGGCTACCACTTCAGGGGTCTTCTGTATTCAGCATTCCAGTGAAATGGCTCTCCAGAAAGAGAATTACATGTGAATTTCATCAGATTCCCAGAGGCATGTTGTTTTACTTTTGTGCAGCAGTTGAAACCAGGGGAAATGTTACTCTTTAAATGCCTGACCTTCTTGTTTCTATTTTGCAAGCCTAATTCTTTCACTCTGGTAACCAGCCCATCTCTGTGCAACAAACTGGCTTTTCTTTCTTCTCCTACTCATGGAAATTCAATTATTTTCCCTGAGCCTAGGCGTTATGTTGTTTCTTCTTAATCCTTTTGCCTTTCCCTGTAGTCCTCTCCCTGTAATCCTTTCAGCTTTTACACCGGTCCTTCCAGACCCCCTATCTCCAGACCAGATATATCTCCTGTGCTCATCTGTATGTCCAGCTCTCTCTATTGGTCTCACCTACTGGGACAACCCAGCATGATTTCAAACCATGCTGTGTCTCTTTCTTCTGCAAACTAACTAGTCCCTCCTCCTGATGTTGCCAATTTGAGGACCACCTGGTAATGAGGACGCCTCATGTGGATCCCCCTCATCTCAGTCATCTTTGGTTCCGTCTTCTCACTTTCTCTCCTATCCAAACATTTATCCTCATGATGTTTCTACAAGTGCAATTGATAGCCCACATTCTCACTTGATCTATATCAGCAGAAGACTTAGGTCAAGTGAACAAAAGTCTAACTTGAACCATCAAAACCAGAGTCCCAGTATCCCTATCAGTTCACAAGCCTGGAACTCCTTGAATGCATGGTGATTGGGTGTCCTTGAGGAAGGATCTCACTACACTACCAAAGATTTATACTGCCACTCTTTCTTCCAGCTTTCACCAAGAGATCTAAGGCTTTGTACCAGTGTGGTTATGTATTTGGAAAAAAGAAATAATCAGACATTTTGGGAGTCCTGGACACTAGCCCTGAACCAACACTAATTCTGGGAGACTCAAGACCTCATTGTAGCCTACTCAGGACAATGGCATATAGGAGTCAAATGATCACTGGAATTTTAGTTCTGGTTTTATGTCCATTTGCATAGTCTCTGGGCAGGAAAACACAGTCGCAGTGGCCTCCTGTATATCATTCTGTCCAAAGTCTGTCTGCAACACTGTGATTTTCTACCTCAAAACCTCCACTATGCCCATTCACCAGGAAAAGCCACCTTCTTTGTCCTAATGATTAAGGTTCTCCTCAAAATATCATTCCCCTCTTCCCAGTCCTTTTGGCTGAAAATCCTCAACCCAGTACTCTGTCTTCTACATCTCCCCAGAAAAACCATCCCTTAAACATGACTCACTTTCCCTCTTCTCATGTCTGTCTTTATTGCCACTATTTCCTGTGCCCATATTTTTTTTTTGGTTCCCTCCTAGATTTGTGTGGTACCTCTTTTTAGCACAAATATGCAATTTTCCCTCATAATGTCTTTTTTCTTTACTTTTGCTTATAACAGCCAGGGAAATGAGCAAACGTGTGGATGGATTAATTCACCAGTGTTGTAGAAGGGAGGAGTCTTTCACTGGATGGGTTGTTAACAGTCTTCATAAACAAAAGATTGCCTTGTTTATACCTGTTGGTCAGATCTGGCATTTCTTAAATCTGCTTAAGGTGAAATGAGTGCTTTGTGTTTTAGAAAATCATATGGGAAGCATAGAAATATGAAATATTCACTTTGTTTAACGTGCAAGTGTATTCCATAACAGGTGGCCTCTCCACTTCCACAAATAAAACAAAAGTGGTTGGCTCAAACCTATCAGAAAAGAGGGAATAATGTCCAGGTGGTGGGACCAGGCACAGATGGGGAATATTTACTTAGTGCTTCATTTCTTCTTGTTAAATGTCTGTCCCTCTAATCAAGTACCTTCCTTTAGATGTTAAATAAACTTTCAGTGTCTTTGAATAGACTTTTTTTAAAACAGGAATATTCTCTGCCAGTTTCTCCTTTTTCTAATGTCAAGGGCAGATAACCACATAATATCCATGGAGTCTGTGTTAGCTCCAATATTCCAAGTTTTCTTTTAGACTTTTTGAAGTTTCCAGATTTCACAGTCAAAATAAAAGTAGCACAGAATTTAGACTGAAAATATTATAAATCCCAGGGATTTTTCTTTTTCATGTCAATGAGGTCATGTCATCCCTGGCAGTCTGTACATGCTCAGAATAGTCAAGGCAGACCTTCCAGGCACCAAGTTACTCAGAAGCCTGAGCCAAGAAGATTTTAGGTTCAAGGCTAACTTGAACAACTTTAGCAAACCTTGACTCAAAATAAAATTTAAAAAGTGCTTTGGTCATAGCTCAGTAATAGAATATGAGCCTAGCATATATAAAATCTTGGCTTCAATCCCTAGTACTGAATAATAAACCTGCCAGGTGAACTGGCTGTCCAGGGAGCTCTGTGCTACTTTTAGTCTTCAGGCAGTGTTGTACCCTCTACATAGCACTAGGCCTTGACCATCTCTGACTTCTTCTTTGACTGATGCATCATGGTTGTGTCACTAGTTTTCTTCCCATTGCTCTGAATATTGTGTTTTCATTTCCTTCAATAAACATTTATGAAACCTATGATGAGAGAAGACCCACTGTCCTCTCCTGAGACAACTGTGAATACTGGTGCACTACTGGTGCACTTCCACTCTTACTGTGAATATCTTTGACATATCTTTGAAAACTGAATAGTTTCCCATTTCCTTGACTAGTGCCCATGGCTAGTACCTTGTGTTGTGGTAATCCAGAAATGGTACCCTTGATGGTGCTGTCCCGGATGCACAAGAGCTGAGACAGCTTTGGTTACGGACTGAGCACAAGTGAGAGATGTGGATGCTGCCGTGCAAGTGACCCACGCTTCCTCCTCAAGGAGTTTAAACTTTCATGGAGGTCAGACAGAGAGACAACTCTAATACATGAGTAGAAAGAGAACAACTTCAAAGGAAATGAAGATTTCCAGTGAGAGTTATCAAACCCATGAAATGGGTTACGGAGAAAGCTTGTGGTCTCCCTTTTCCTCGAAATGCTAGCTGTAACAGACAAAGTACCCACAGAGGTTACAGCTGACTTCTAGGAGGCTTGAGGATGACTTCTGGGAGCCTGCTGGCTCTGCTCTACTGGTCGACTTACCTGGACCATCTAGTTTGCCTTCCAGGGTGGCTGTGTATTCCAGACTTCAAAAGTAAAATTAGCATGCTCAAATGATAAAGATAGTTCTTCTCTTCTTTATCTAAACTCTGTCTTGTTAAATGTTATTGTTAATAGAGGAGCTTGTTTACATTTTACCTTTTGTAGCATTCAAATATAGCTTGTATAAATTTGCTCCTCCCTAGTAGTCTGGAGAAATTACTGACACAAGAAAACCCTAAATCATAAGAAATATTAACCTTTTTCCTAAAAGATGGTGTGTACAGTATTGTGTACCAACCAAAATAAGAGATGAAACTGTTAAAGATTTTACAGGACTCATCAGCACTGATTTCACACTTTCATTGATGTAGAATGTTTTTATTTATTTCTTTTAACAAACATACACTGGGCATTTACTCTGCCCTGCATTAAACTGCCAGTTGCTGTGATCTCTGCTTTTTTTTCACTAGTACATGTTTGTAGTACATAATGTGTACATCCCTTGTGTATATAACACATATTAATTCCTTTTTTAAACCTCTTTCCCTACCATCCCTCTCCACTCCCTCTGTCTCTTGATCCCCTTTCTATTTGAGAAAAACCATCTCCCTACTTCCTATTATTTATCTTTTATCTTGCCTTTATCTATAATTTGGATTTCTCCTGTACGAGAAACCATGCGATATTTAAACTTGTGTGTCTGATTTGTATCACTTAACAGTATGGTCTCAGAGTGCATCCATTTTCCTACAAGTGACTCAAGCTTATTTTTTTTAACAAATGACAGAGTAATACTCCACAGTGTGTGCATACCATATTTTTTATCCATTCATCTGTTGATGGACATATGGCCACTTTGAAGATTTAGCTGTTAAGAATTGTGCTGCTAGAAGCACACATATGCATGTATCTCTGGAATATGATGCGCTTAAATCTTTTGGGAAGATACCTATAAGGGGACTAGCTAGGTCAAGTGGAATTTTCACTTCCAGTTTTTTCAGGAATTCCATAGTAAATTCCATAGTGGTTGTACAAATTTACATTCCCACCAACAATGTAGAAGAGTTCCTTTCTCCTCACATCCTCACCAGCACTTGTGTTGATTTCTTAATGAAGGCCTGTCTTTCCAGGGTAAGATGGGATCTCTGAGTTGGTTTAATTTGTATTTCTTTAATGGCCAATGATGTTGAACATTTCTTCATGTATTTATTGTCTATTTGGACTTTGTTTTCTGTGAAATATCTGTTCATTTCACTTACCCATTTTTGATTGGGTTATAAAGAAGAGATTATTCTGGATTAAAGAAAGCCACTTGTTGTGAAGGGTGGCTTCATAGTAAAATTATAATCGTCATTTTGAAATTAAACTTTTTCAAGCTTTGGCTTGAGACTTATACTGACCTTGTTCTTCATTTTTTAAAATATTATTTCTGAATATATCATCTATTCTCATGGTTTATGTACTGAAAGCCATTAGAAAAATAGTTTGAAATGAGGATCTCACTCCTACCCCATCCCCATCTATCTGATTCAGCCAAGTCTATCTAACTCACTATCCCTTCCTCCTCTGATACAGGTAATTATTTATTAATTTATTGAGTGCATGTCCTGCAAAAATATATATATTTAAAAATTTTCCATCTTTCTTACATGAAAAGCAGCATATAGTTGTCTAGTTCTTCACATAGATTGTTAATTCTGCACTATATCTTGAGGTTTGGCCATGCTATAGATATTCATCCATGACTCAGTTTATATGCAAGCAGGATAAACTACTGGTAGTGAATTGCTGATCTAGCAGTCAAATACTTTCTAAATGATTTTTTCTGTAGTGCTGTTTTTCTCGTTATTTAAAGCTCGTGCTTTCATATCCCTTGTTTAGGAGTTTTGAAAATGTGGGAAAAGTTCAGATATGAAATTCATATAAAATAAATTAATTAGAAATTCATCTTTGGGCTGGCAAAGATGGCACAGTTCCTACCTGGCAAATGCAGGTCTTGAGTTCAGTTCCCGGTAACAAAAAAAAGGAAAGAAAAAACTAGAAACTTATCTTTGAAATAACAAAGAAGATGAAAGCTGAAATAGAAATCTAATAACTTTGAATAAAGTGACCTAGATATACTGTTTGAATAAATATAACAATGTCTTTTATTTTTATTATGTTTGCATCGTGGGACTATTTCATTTGCTTAAAATATCTCCCTAATTCTCAGAACATATAATGAGTTAAAGGTATAATTGGCTTGTGTGTGTGTGTGTGTGTGTGTGTGTGTGTGTGTGTATTTACAGAATTACATGACTTGCCCCAACTAGCAAGTTATAGCCAGGACGTATATCCAGCCCTCTGACAACAAACTTGACCTCTTTCCATGAACCACATCTCATTAGTGGGGATTTGTGTCTTATATCTGGCTTAGCTGCGTATGACATAAATTTGTTCAACTTGCTAATTGCCACACTGATGTATCTCAATCACATGTGATATTTTCTCAGGAGGCTATTTTTTTAAACTTGTAAGTAGTTTATTTCTAATTTCTGAGTACTGGAAATCATCCCTACAGTTTTCCCTTGTTTTGCACATGACCTTGTTGTCCAAGTTGAGCACTCTTGTCTTCTGATCTTAGTCAGCAGTAAATCTTGACAGAGGAATTCTCTTTAAGTTCATGTGCTCACTTTCAGCCTTCAGGAAGGAGGAGTTGTTTTTAAATAAAACCTTGTCTTGGCCCTCCTGCAGGGGCTTTGAAAAATAGACTGTTATCTTTATTTTAAATTCACACTCAGACATTTTCATAAGGCCTTGGTCATAGCAAAATGGGCCCCACGTAGAAACTATCCACTTCCCTGAAGCATGATTGATTAGCAAAGCCGTTCTGCTCAAAGGCAGCCTGTTTTCCTGAGCTGAGATGTTGACAGGTCCAACATGCACAAATTCTAAAACAGGTCAGCAGTTTCTGAGCTGCAGGCTGTGGGCGCAGATGCTTGCTCTCAAGAGAGAAGAGAGGAGAAAGGACCCACGGCAGGGAACAGGAGAAGCTATGGGGATCAGGAATCACTCCCTATTACAGAATTCCTGAAACATGGCAGCCCAAGCCAATACAGTCCTTGTGGCACAAGCTCCTACTGGTATTAGGTGCCGAAAAGAAAAGGCCATGGCTCAGAAGTATGAAGAGAAGTGAATTTAGAGATGTGTAGACAGTGCCTGTGCAAATAGCTGTGAGCCCCGTTTGACTGAGAATCTCTAAAGATCAAAGAGAAGCATAAACTTAAAGGGAGAAATCTGATTACTAATCAAAGTTGCCTATGATGGAAGTTCGGAAATACAGCCAAGCAGTGACACCATAAACAGGATGAGGTACGGATCATGTCTTCGCATGTTTGTCTGCTTTGTGGCATCTAGCAGAGTGTCTTTTACAGAGTAGAACCTAGGTAAATATTTAGTCACAAAATGTTAGGGCTGAAAGTAAGTGCACAAACTATTCTTTCAGGCATAACCATTTGGAACATAAGTAAACTGAGGTGTAGACAGGTTGGGTAAAGAGACTTTGTCCCCCAAAGGCCCATTTGCTGAAGGCTTGGCTCCCAGCCTGTGGTGCTACTGGGATCTGGCAGAACCTTGAGGAGGCAGCACCCCCTGGAAGGAAGTTAGGTCCCTGGAGGTACGCCCTGGAAGAGGAACTGGGACTCTGATGCCTTCCTCTTTCTCGTTTTGCTTCCTGGCCACCGTGAGGTGAACAGACTTACTCCTCCATGCGCTCCCACAGTGATAGTCTGCATTCCCTTGGGCCCAAAACAACAGGGGTAAACAACCAGAGACTTAAACCTCTGAGCCAAAATAAACCTTTTCCCCTTTTAGGTATTTGTCACAGAGTTGGAAAGCTAACACAGAATGAATCAATTAATTTGTTTTAATGAAATCCATTTATAAGCCACTCATTCAATAAAATCACATACAGTCATCTACTTGTTTCACTTAACCTCATAAGTACAGGCAGTCATCCCAGGAATATCTGTGGGGTGTCGGGCAAAGGATGAATTATAAAGATGAATTGACTAGTATCTTTTGAGAGACTTTCAAAAATCTGAGTTTTAAGACATTTTGGCCATCTTACAGAAAGTCTGAAATGTCAGAGTTAGATGAAAACACTGAACTTTTCTTATAATGATTTCTTACATGCTAAAGGCTGTAGGTAGACTGGTATGGAAAATTCTGCCCAAGGCTGAGAGTGGTTTTCAAATACACTTTGTAAACCAGGTATCAGTGTAACTGAGGCAGAGAAATCATGAAGAGAGTCCCCACCTCCACCCCTATCACCCAGTTAATAGAGGAGGTTCCTTGGCTTAGTTCACCCTGATGGATGGAGCCTGGAGCGGCAGGATCCCAATACTTCACATGAGGTGACCCATGGTCCACTGTCAATTCTGTCATCTTTGTCTCTTGATTATAATATGACCTCAGAGAGGGGAAAAAATTGTGTATTCATTCTTTTTATTTTAAAGAAAATTAAAGACAAAATTTCAAAACAAGATAATAGGAGGGTAACAATGGTTAATACATTGCATATTATCTTTAAATTAGTTTTTCAGAGTATAAGATATAGGCAATTAACTGTCCAAACAATATTAGCAAAAACATTTCTTTTCAATGAACTAAGAGAAATTAATAATGAAACTGTCTTATATATATCTGTATCTATCTATATCTATCTATATATATATATCTTTTTTTTCTTTTCCCTTCTTTCTACTTTCCCCCATCGAAGTTTATCTTTCCTTTTGAACAGTTTCTTCCCATTTTATAATATTCATTGTACATTTTGGATCGTATTTACTCTTTCAGCTTCTCGAATTAGGGAGAGAGCACAATGTTTGCACATGTGCATATGGTTTATTTTACTTATGAGTATGGTGTCAAGTTGTATCCGTTTACCTATAAAAGTCTCAAATTCATTCTTGTTTATGGCTGAGCAGTATGCCATTGTATAAAAATACCACATCTTTTTTATCCATTCCTCAATTGATGGACATTTGGGTTGTCTCCAAAATTTAGCTATAAAAAATTGTGCTGCTATAAACATGGGTGCACACATATTGCTGTGGTATGATGTTTTTAATTCTTTTGGAAAGAGACCCAGAAGGGGAATACCTGGGTTGAATGGGACCTCTAATCCTAGCTTTTTAAGGAATCTCCATACTGATTTCCACTGATTTGCATCAGTCTGTGCTACTACAAACAGTGGAGAAGGGTTCCTTTTTCCCCACAACCCCACCAGCATTTATTATTGGTTGATTTTTTGATGATAGCCATTCTTTCTGGGGTGAGATGGAATCCCAACATTGTTTTAATTTGCATCTCTCAAATGACCAAGGATGTTGAACATATTTTCATATATTTATTTGCTGTTTGTACTTCTTCATCTGAGAAGTATCTATTCATCTCTGATGCTCATTTTTGGATTGAGTCTTTAAATTTGGGAGGTCTGATATTTTTTACTTCTTTATATGTCCTTGATTGTAATCCTTTGTCTGAGGAACAGCTGGCAAACATTTTTTCCTACATTTTGGGCTGTCTCTTCACTCTGTTAGTGGTTTCTCCTGTTATGTTAAAATTTTTTAGTAAGATGAGGTTCCAGTTGTTGATTCTTTGTATAGTTCCTGTGTATTTGGGGTTTTATTCATAAAGTCTTTCCCTACATCAGTGTCTTCAAGAGTTTTACCTATTCTGTCTTCCAGCAGTTTTAATGTTTCTGTTTTAGTATTGAATCTTTCATCCTTTCAAATTCAATTTAGTGCATGGTGAAAGATAGGAGTCCAATTTTAATCTTTACCATGTGCAGAGCCAGTTTTTATATCACCATTTATTAAAGAGGTTGTCTTTCTTCCAGTGAATGTGTTTGGCACCTTTGTCTAAGATAAGATGACAGAGTATGTCTGAATTGTTTCTGCATCTTCTAATCTGTTGTATTGATCTGTGAGTTTGTTATTTGTGTAAAAGAAGACTGTTGGTTTTTGAGTGCTGATTTTCTATCCAGCTATGCTACTGAATTTGCTTTTTAAATCTAAACAGTTTTTACTGGAGTTTTTGGGGTCTTCTATGTAGAGTATCAGGTCTTTTTTTTTTTTTTTTTTTTTTTGCCAGTACCACACTTTTTTATCATAGCAGCTTTATAGTATAATTTTAAGTCAGAGATTGTGATGTCCCCTGCTTTGCCTTTGTTGCCCAGAATTGCCTTTGCTATTGTAGGCCTCTTCTGGTTCCAAATGAATTTTAGTGTTGTTTTCTCTAATTCTGTGAGATACATATTGGAGTTTTTATTGGATTTGCATTAAGTCAGTATAACAGTTTTGGACATTTGGCCATTTTCACTATATTGGTTCTCCCTACCCAAGAGCAAGGTATATTTTTCCATTTTCTGATATCCTCTTCAATATCCTTTTTTAGAGAAGTTTGCAATGTAGAGGTCTTTTACATCCTTCATTAGATTGCTTTTGAGTGTTGATTTTGTATCTAGCTATGCTAATGAATTAGCTGATTAAATGTAATCAGTTTTTAGTGGCATTTTGGGGGTCTTCTATGTAGAGTATCCTGTCATCTACAAATAATGATAATTTAACTTCTTCCTTTCGTATCATTATTCCTTTTATTTCTGTCTCTTAACTAATTCCTCTGCCTAAAGTTTCTAGGACTATGTTGAATAAGAGTGGAGACAGTGGGTATCCTTGTCTTGTTTCTGATTTTAGAGCAAAAGCTTTCAGCTTTTGTCCATTTAGTATGATGTTGGCTGTTGGTTTGTCATATATGGCTTTTATCAGATTGAGCTGAAGACCATATATTCTAATTTTCTGCAGGTTTTTTTTTTTTTTATCATGAATAGATGCTGGATTTTGTCAAACCTTTTTCTGCATCTATTGTGATAATCATATGATGTTTGTCCTTGGTCTGTTAGTGATATATTATATTTATTAATTTATGTGTGTTGAATGATCCCTGTATCCCTGGGATGAAAACAACTTGTTCACAGTATATAATCTTCTTTATGATTTTCTGTATTCTGTTTGCCAGTATCTTATTGAGAATTTTTTCATCTATGTTCATTAGGGAGATTGGTCTATAATTCTCTTTTTTAGGTGGGTCTTTCTATGGTTTTGGTATTGGGGTAATGCTTGGATCCAGGAATGAATTTGGGACTATTACTTCCCTCTCAATCGCATTAAAAGTTTGAGAAGTAGTAGTGTTAGGTCTTCCCTAAATTTCTTGAAGAATTTAGCAGTGAATCCATCAGGGCCTGGCATTTTCTTTGCTGGAAGGTTTTTAATTACATATTAGATTTCATTGATTGATATTGGTTTACGTAGGAATTTTATATCTTCTTGATTCAGCTTTTGTAATTCATATACATGTAGGAATCTATCCATTTCTTCTTTGCCTCATCTAGCAGCTGCTGGATTGATTCTCATGGTCCCTTGCTATTTTTTTCTTTTTTATTTATTTTAAAAATAAAAGAAGAAAACATACTAACAGACATCCATTTACAAAATAGCATAAGAACAATGCAAACAATACAGAGTTACAGACGAAGTGGTAGGAAATTAACAATGGTGTTGTATTACGTATGGATATCTTTAAAGTGATTTCTCAGGAAAACAAATAGAGACATGCAATAGTGATCCAACAAGTAATCGTTAACTGTTCCTTTCAGTAAAGCAATAGAAGACAGTAGTACAACTGTTAGCTATCCTATATGTACATACATTCATGACTTCCCCTTCTTTCCCTTCTCCTTTCCCACATACTCCCTTGTTATTTTAAAGGAATCTTTCTTTTCATGATCACTAACTGCAAGCCTTTCTTCTATATCTGAGATCCTGTCCTCACACTGGCTTAATCTGCTACAGGTACTTTCAATGTAGCTTTTATTCTCCTGGATATCAGCTTGTATCTGCCTTGTGGATTCTGTTTCTTTCCTATGCTTAGCATTCATGGCTTCTATAATTTTCTTAACTCCTCTTTTTTTTTGTCTGTATATGCTCTAGAGTCAGTAAGCACGGTTTTCATTGTGGACACCATCTCTGCAGTTATCTGAGAAATTATTTCTGGTTTGATTTTTTCTAGAGCCTCATTCCATTGCTTTGTTCTCACCGATTCAGAGAGGCCAGATTGTCCCACCTTGTTGCCTCCAGGATTTGCCTTTGGTGAGCTGGATATCTAGGGTTGCATCTTGTTTAAATGTATTCTATTTTCTTTTCTATTTTTAGTTTAATTTGTGGGATGATGCTTGTAAATTGACTATCATGGATTGCTTTATTGCTAGTATTTAGAACCCTTAGGAAATCACTATTTCTCTGAGGTAGCTTCCATATGTAGGTGTTTTTTGGATTTTGAGTCTGTTCCAAGATCCTACTTCCTACATCTTCAGTTTGTTTGGGATAAGAAGTTGCTGCCTATTTGGCCCAGCACTGTGCCACAGTGTTTTCTATGACCCTCAGTCAGTCTCAATCTTGAAGTACAAGGAAGAATAGATGTTTAGAACAATTATGCCACTTTTGGCTAAAGTGGTACCATCAGCAGTAACAGTAGCAACAATCACAGCCTAGAAAATAACAAACTGAGCTATCCATTAATTTGCCACCTTTAACTGTATGAATTAGATTTTTCATTATATAATAAAATCTAAAACAGACCAGAAAATTATATGCAGTATGTAAGTCATTAATAAATCAATTTTATCCTCTGGAATTAAAATTTAAAAGGGGTTAGGAAAAAAATAGGGAGGTACAAGAAGAGGAAGCAATTAGAAGTAAGGCTGAACAAGAAAGGGGGATCAACTAACTTTGGGAAACTGGTGCAGAAGACTGGGGGGAAAAAAGAAGGAAGAGATAAAAAGAAGAACAGAACAGCACCACAACCACAAAGAGGCTAGAAACCATATTCACACTCATATAAAAACAATACCAAACAATGAAGGAGAAAAAAAACAAAAGCAAAACCACCACAACAACAAAAAACAAACAAGAGGGAAAATGTCCACTTCCAGGTTTGTTGCTGCTGTCAGTAGTAAACAACATATGGAGACAGAGTCCCAATCCATTTTTATATATACCAGAAAGCCAGCAGTAGCGTTTTGGTAGAGTAGTGGATAATCTCAGCAAGCCTACACCTTCTGGCTGAGACCAGACTCATTTGCTCTGCAGCCGTCAGTGCACCTCTGTAGTCCAGAGCCCAGCTGGGAGCTGCTAGATGGAGCCCATAGTTGCTCTAAGTTCTAAGCCCAGTCAGGTAAAAATTCTCTCTCTCATGCAGGACAACTGAGCCCTCAGCACTCACCCCGCACTAGTGCAGTCCTTTATGTCTCATGCTCCCCTCCAGCACTGCATCTCTCTGTGGAGGCCTCTGGGGCTGCCAGTAGCCACCGTGTGTACTCCAGTTTGAACAGCTCCTCTTGCACAGTGATCCCTGTCTCAGGGAGAAGGTGCCGCCAGCTACTTCCTTCTTCATTGAAGTTTTGTCTCTTCTGTCTGTCTGTGCGCTTCACTTCATGCTTCAGATCCTTCTAGGTCTAGGGCACCCTATCCCTCCCTCCCTCTTGTCTTCTTCATGTTGCTATATTCCAGTGTCTGGACAACAGCTGTCAGAGGGGCTCTTTCTTTGCTGCTCACCACTCTGCCATCATGGTGCATCCCTGAGAGAAACTTTTTGTGTCTTTCAAAGATACATTTGACAGTCAGTTGTTCTGAGTAAATTTTGACACCTGACAAAAGAAGGTCTGGAATCATTCTTTCCTCTATAAGGTATGAAGTGTCTGATATTATCACCCCTTCAGGGATATAAAACACTGGGGATATACAACATTTTGTCATACACTGAGGACATTTTAGAAGCCCTTTTATCAGTGTCTATGACTGTGCTACATATTTGGTTTCCTGTGTCATAAAGAAAAACCTGCAAATAACTAAAAGCAGGGATTCTCATGAAGTGTGGGTTCTACATTCTATTTGGTGTGGGAGGCTGTGTAACTCTAACTCTAAGAATACCGGTAGTGGTATCTATCTACATTCTAAGAATTTAGGGAGGTGAGGTTTACGTAAAATGAAATCACCCCATCATATCTGTGAGGCTTTCTGCAGAACGAAAGTAAAAATAAACCCAAACAAACAAAACAGGAACATGGCTGAAAACAGTAAGATGTGTGTTTTTGGAACCACATTGAAAATGAGTTTGCTCAAAATCCTTTTTTTGATTGGTATGTATACGGGGTTGTTTTGTTTTGTTTTGTTTGTTGTTAGGGTTTGGTCCTTACTACCATATTTACCCCATGTGTGGTTGGAAACTTCAAGGTTTTCTTGATAAAAAAAAAAAAGAGAAAAAAGATAAGAGATCCTGCTGCCCACACCGCAGGTGAGATGGGAAAAGCCTAGCCCTGATATGCCCACAGTACATGTGTGCATGTGTCGGCACATCCCTGTGTGTTTTTGCATGTGTCTGTGCCTGTGTGATTTCATGTTTGTGTATGGGTATCAGTATATATCTGTGTTCGTGTATGTGTGTGCTTATCTGCGTGTGTCTCTGTGGCCCTGTATGTGTTCTGTATGTGTGGGAGTGGTACATGGCTTAGTTGTGCTAAACCTTCCTTCAGCATCACAGTTCTTTTCTTTTGTAACCTGCAGCTACTTTGCTGTATTACAAAAATAAATATAACTACTGTCTTACAAAATAAACATCAAATAATTTAAAAACTGAAATGAAATTTACCTTACGACACAGTATTTAAAAACACACTTTCCACAGAGAAAATCACACACCAGACTGAGGAAGACAGACCAATTTAACCTGAGTTTTCTGCCAGTTTTGTATTTCTTGTCTACCCTCCACTCCCATTTGCCAGCAAAAGAATGCTTTTTCAGGCTGTCCACTTCACTCTCCACATCAGACTAATAGTAGCTTTCACTTGGATTTAAAATAGTTGGTGACTGGGGAATGATGAGGATGGGAGAGTGAGTGTTACATTATTTTGTGAAAGCTTTTTACTCTTCTTTCTCCTTTCCTCTCTTACCTTCCTTTCTCCCCCCATCTTCCTCTCCTTTATTCCTTTCTCTTTTTCCTTGTTTGTGATATTTCCCCTGATTTACTAGATGTGAATGTGCAAAGAGCCAACTGAAAAAGTGATTGGCACCCACCAGCCACTGTTCCTCCCAGGAAGCTACACTGTGGGAACTTCACTGCAAACATAGGAATAGTTTGATGTTCCATTGCATGCTGCATATTTCTCTCAGGACAAATTTCAGCAGAACAGGGTGACAGAAACCCACATAGTGAGTACTCACTACATGACAGAAAGGCACTAAGCTCTGAGTTGCACTGTCTGTGTCCTGCAAACCTCCAGCAGTTGGGAGCATTTCCCCATTTTCAGACAAGGAAACAGAGACTCAGAGTGAATAATATGTCATGGGTGGTCCAGCTAAGACATGATGGGATTGGGTGGAGATCGGTAGCTGGGGCCATGTTGCACTCTGAAGGCCAGTCTCTTTTCATTTCAGCATTCTTGCAAGGACCCAGGCGTTCAGGTGCACATGGAAATCTGTTTCAACCAATATGCATTTGGCAGCCACATACCACCAACTCACAACTTACCTATTTCAGAAAAACATTTTTTTCTCATCTGTGCATAAGCCATCCTGTTTTCTGTTCCAAGAAATCAAAACATGTGAAGAAGATAGATTTGAAGAATTGTTTTCTTTAACCACTTCTGGTGGTATGATGCAGTTGGTAAGACAAAGTCTCACTGCTAAAATATCAGTGTCAGCAATTCTGATACGTATTTATGGTTAGAGGGAAAGTAAATTGTAACATAGAATTAAGGAATGCAAGAAACATGCGACAACCATAGCAGTGTGGTTCCAGGTGGGGGAAAACTCAGGTCCTTCACTGTCCCCAGCCTTCCTGGAAGGTTTTTTTAAAAAATTAAATATATTTTAAAATGTTTATATGCTTTTAACTAACAAATAAAAATTGTATATAAAGGCTTTTGTATATTATCCTGTGTGATAAAGGGCCACGTTGTTCTTCCTTACTGCCTGAGTTAACTAAGCATATTAACTGCAAGCAGTGTTCAGCTCTCATTAATTTTCCATAGACTCAGTTGGCTTTGATCTTTTCATTTCAAAGCCAAAGAGATAGGAGAGAGACAAGGAGAGGGAGAGGGAAAGGGAGAGGGACAGGGAGAGAGAGAGAGAGAGACACTGTGTGTCCTCCTCCAGTTTGGATTGTTCAGCCTTTCAATCAGGAAAGCGGGTTTGAGTAACCAAGTGCCTACATGACACAACCAAGCTTTCCCTCTCCTCCTTCATCAATACGTAATTAGTATTAATTCTTTACTTGGCTGAATCTCATTTCGGAACCTGCATAAATGAACTTTTTTCCATAAGTGAACCTTTTAAAGTCTATGTTTGAAATATCTTTAAGCCTAAGAGGATAGTTTTTAAACAAGTTGTACATTATTTCCTCTGACTCTGACAGATTTCTTGAGTGATTTTCCTGAAAGACTCTTTGGTTCATTGAACACAAAAACAAACCAGGTACCCGGTCTGGTAGAGGTTACAGGGATAGAGGTAGCATAACATTTGTTCTTAAGGAGTTCAAGTCTATGAGAGGAAATAAGACACCTTGATAAATAGCCATAAGGTAAATTAGAAAACTATCCAGTACTGTATAATTTTAATGGTGATTACTACATACCTAAATGCTGGTTAAATTACAGTTTTATTGAATGCTAATGAACTCTTACTCCTATTCTGCACAGAATTTTTTAAATGCTTTACTTTGTCTGGGTTATAATTATGGTGACCACATTTTCCATACCAAAAATTAAGATACATGGTCTGACAAAGGATTCTTGTGCCACTTGTAGGTGTGAGACCACCCATAGTTACATTTTTTTAAAACAGTCATTTTTAGGCAAGCCCTGTAAAAAAATAGAGCTTCATTAAATAGACATGTCTTTAGACGTTTCATTAAACACCTATAATACAAACAGTTTTTTATTTTGTATCTGAGTCAACATGTTATATCCTAAAGCACTATTTTACAGCCTAAGGGCATGTGTTAGCCTATTCATAAAAATACACTGCTGCGTGTAGTCATAATACCCACCATTATCCAGGTGGAATAAAAAGGTCCCAAGTGGTCTACTCCAGGTCTTTAATTTTCCTTTTGAAGATAAAGCTCCTTATTTCACTTTCAAGGTTCAAGGTTTTTGAACGTTGCAAATGATTGCCATTGAGGCATGCCAGATGTGAGCAATTGTGAGCAGTTGTTCTTGGAGTGAGAGGGAAGGAGTGACTTTTGCCCCCTATGTTCTCCCCCTACTATCAACCATGGCTTCTACACATGTAATTTTTAGACCATCAAGGCCATAGTGGTAGATACTGGCCAGGGCAGCCGTAATCCAGGCAGGAGCTCTTGAACTGAGAAGACCTTCAAGATAAAATAGGCCATTGTTGATAATTTACTGACAATGAAACCAAGGCCCACTTGGCCAGAGACTAAATGACTTACCCAAAGCACACATCTTATCAGTGAAAGAACCACTCCTGATCCCCAGCTTTCTGACTGACCTAGGTTTTTGTTCCTAGCTGTGATATTTTCTTTTGTTCTGGAATTATGCTGGTCAATTCCCAACTACTCTGATGTTGGGTACAACCCCTCAATATGATTATATCCTTCTAAATTTATCTAAACTATAGTTTTAATTAATAGGCCATCACTGTCATTGGAAATAGATTGATAAGCTTGGAGAGGTGACCCTAACTGCTGATGACTCCTCAATGGAGGTTACCTCAAAGGCACCAGGGCTTTCCAGGCTCATTCTCAGCTTCTTTGAAGTTCCACTCAAAGGAAATCCTGTATACAGTAGTTCCTGCTGTCTTGGGGACCAGTGCCCTCCTCCTGATGCAGGAGTCTTTGGGACCAGAATTTTCCCATTAGTGCTTTATTTAAGATTGAAGTATCACTGCACGTAGTTGACCCATTGCTACCTTTAATAGACAGTTTTGTTATGTTGTTTATGTAACTGTACTTTCAGAATGTACCTCTTCCATTAAAAACACCAAAAATGCACCTAAGTGACCTTCAAATTCAACTTCCCATTCATTCATTCCCACTGTAACTTCACATTCATTCATTCAACATCTATTGTGTGTCTTCTGTATGTCAGGTACTTTTCCTGGTGCTGAAGATACCACAGTGAACAGACAAAAGTTCCAGCCCTTTTGTGGTATGTAGGCCATTGATAGTTTTAATACATACACCAAAAATTAAAAGGTAAAAACTGTTAGCTTGTCAAAAATTTAAATTACCATGAAAGCAGAAAGCTAAAAGAAAAGGGACTCTTATTTTTTGGATGTCTGTGACTTTGTCATGTGCAGTGCGGGGTTTATCATATTGAATCATCACAACCCTTTTAAAGATGAATATGATCATCTCTTTTTTTAAGATGAAGAAACAAGATTTAAGAATGTAATATATCTTGCTCATGGTCATACCAGCAAGAAAATCTTTTAAGACCTAGGACATCAATCCTATTAATACCATGCTAGATGTGACTATATCATTTTGGAACTATATATTTGATGTATGGTCCACCATACTACCATGAAAAGTAAGTGGAAGAATCATGGGACACATGTGTTTGCCAAAGTTAATAATATGCATGAAGAAATCTCATATCATGGATGGAGAAACAAAGAAAATGTGCTATGTACATATAATGGATATTATTCAACCTTAAAAAGAAGGCAATTCTGCCATATATAACAAATGGATGAACCTTAAGGGTATTATGCTGAATTAAATAAGCCAGTCACAGGACAGATAATACATGATTTCACTCATATGAGATATCTGTAATATACTTTTAGAAGTAGAATAGAATGATATTTTCAGGGACTAGGGGTGTGAGAACTTGCTATTCATTGCATATAAAGTTCCAGACATGCAGGATGAGTAAGTTCTAGAGATCTGTGGTACAATATTATGCCTGTAGTTAACAGTAATGTATTGTGTACTTAAAACTTGGAGTACATTCCATATTAGTTTTTCTATCCACATATGCAAAAAGTAATTTCATTGAACTCATTTAAAATGTAGTTCCAGAGTCTGTGTTCCCCTTAGATAAATGTAAATGATGTAGATTTATCTAAATTTCTGAGTAGGATTAGTCACTTTAGTACCCTCTATTTTGTTGCAAGTGTCTCCTACAGAATACCTCACTCTAGAATGGCTACTTGATGACCACAATAGCATGTGTTTCTTAGATAACAGGTGACCTCTCATTTGGCTCAGAACTTAGTGGTTGGCTTTGCTAAATATAGGTAGCTAATGACCAAGTATAACATTCATCTCAAGGCACTGGTATTTAGGAGTTTTCCTCTTCATATGAAATAAGTGTGGCTCCAGAGTTGGTTACCTTCATTTCTTTGAAATGTGTTAATAATTTCAGAGATAGTTTTATGTATTTTTTATTCCCAAAATTAGTATATAGAAAAGGGTAGAATCTGGCAGCACTTGAAAACTCAAACCTATTGTGTTTGTAAAACACAGAGTAGACTGAGGCAGTGATAGTGAGAGACTGGACTGACTCTGGATGTTGGGGTGGGCCAAATGAGAAGGGTTTTTTTTTTGCTGACTTAGTTCTTTTCCACACTAGTGCTGATGTAATGGCCTGTGCTAGAGTTGTGATGTCACAGTGGAGATTTCATACCAGAAGCACAGCTGTTGTCCGCACTTCTCAGACCCTGGATCACTGGGTGAGAGGTATCAGGAGAGGCATATGCACCTCACCCATACCTTCTGCCCACTCCCTTTGGTCATCGTTTGAGTTTGCCATCTTTACAGAGGACTATATAAATCATCCTATTTGCTTTAACACCCCCTACACTCCCCATTATCTTTAGAATAAAATGCAGACCCCTTGATTTATTTCAAAAGTGTTAGGTAGCCTGACCTGCCTCACAAGTGACCTGTCATCACTTCCCACCTACCCATTGCTCATGGGCCTTTGAGGCTGAATTCTAGATCCTCCAACACCAGCTTGCTTCCTCGTGGGGGCTTCCAGGACTTGTGACCTCTGCCTTCATTGCCCTTCTCTTCATTTTCCCAGAGCTGGCTCCTCTGCCTTTCAACTCTCAGCTCAGACATCACTTCCTCAGAGAGGCTGCCCAATCCTGATCACCCAGCCATTCCCCTCCTATTGCGCTACTTTAATTCTCTGACTATTCTTATATTATATAGTCACTACTTTATTTATTTGTTCTCTGCCATGAAAGCAGAGATGATATTAGCCTCCTTCTCCTCAAGGACAGGCTCTACTGAACATATGGTAGTTGGATAAGGGGGAGAAGACACTCAAGTTGTAGGTAATTAGTTTTTGGCACCAGGAATCAAATTCAGGACCTTGCATTTATCAGACAGGCACTTGTTCTGCTGAGCTATATCTCCAGCCCCAGGTTGTAGATGATTTAAATGTCGAATTATATCTTAGATTATTTTTTATCATGCAAAAGAAATTATCACCAGGCCATTTTTTAAATCCCACATTTCATCTCAATGTATCTAGCTATTTCTCATTAGTCACAGATTGAATCACATACAATGGCCAGTCCTTAGGAGATCCCAGTGCACTATTCACTTTGCAAATGCCTTGGCCTGCAATCTCGTGCACTGGTGCTTATTTTAGGGTCTGCACTTAATATAAGTCCACTTCAGGACTTATCCTGAACTCCAAGCCTGGCTTGACTTGTGCAGTAAGCAGCTGCTTATGAGCAATGATACTCACATTGAATTACTGCACCCAAAACCCACCCCATATACTTAGAGTTGGATGTATTTCATACATGCAAGAAATACTTTTTTTAAAATTTGAATAGGTGACACCATTGAATATAGGTGACCTGAATATAGATGACATGTTCTTGAATCTACTACAACTTGACAAAAATTTTTCTGTCTAGAAAGTGGAATTCTGTTGATGATAGGTCTTTTACCAGACAGATAAAGGGGATTTGTAGTTACTAAAATAAAGAGTTCCAAGTGTGATTTTACTTGCTTGAGCATCCCCATGGTTTCCAGGACATGGGAACCACCTCCTGGAACTTGTCCTTCTAAAAGGAAGGAGGGACAATTATTATATCTTACAGAGGTGGGGGGGTAACTGCTGTCTGAAAGTGAGACAGACTCTGGTAAGTGTTTATTTAAATCACACAATACAGCTAATATCCAACTTCTGATCCTTTATGGAACTTACCTGCTTTTTGGGGGGATCTAACAATTAATTTGGGGGAGAGATATAAATTGAGTTTAAAAACCTGTCTTCCAAAAGCTTTTAAAAGATTCTTTTAAATAAGTGAGCAGCTGCCATTATATAATTAAATCACAGAAAATATATTTGGGATAAAATCATTTAGTCAAGCTTTGCATTCCAAACCATTTACTTATTTGCTCCAATCTCAATGATGTAACTGTTAATTTGGAAATTATTATTAAGGGTGAATTTGACAGTCTTATATTGGATTCTTTTTAGGCAGAGTGATGGGAAATAGCTGGTTTTCACATTTTTTCCCTGAGAGGAACATTGATTCCTTTGCTCTCTTTGACAACAAGAATGAAGTGAAGTATAAGAACTTCTAGTGGGGAGAGTAGGGTTGAGTAATACAGTAAATCCGTTTACCAAGCACAGTAAATCTGTGACTAGCTGGAAGAGCGAGGTATTCTGGTGAATTCAACATTCTGTTGAGATATCCAGCAGACCACTTCTCTGTGACCAATTTTTATACAACTCAGATATAGCAAAATGTACTTTGACACTAAACTATACTGAACACATGTTTATCTTTTCAATGATACAGAAGATCTCTGATGATCTCACTGAGCCTCGGGGGCATCAGGAAGAACATCAGTTATCTCAGACATGACCGTTAGTAGAAATTGGAGACCGATAATAGACTCCCTGTTACTTCTGAGTGAAAGCAGCACTTTACTGCATGTGGTGGTAGTGGTAGCAGTTGAGACACCTAATCTTTCTTTCCCAGGTCTCCTCAGGTAGTATGTGAAGCTGCTCAAAAACATATAGCCTCTAACAGGAGATAATGTGTGAGACAATATGGGTACCTGGGGCTGAGCCTAACACATGGAGAAATGTTCAGCATCTAGAATTAACTTTGTTCATCTGTGCTCAGTTTGATTTATTTTTCCTTTTTTATTTTGGGATAGGGGCTTCCTACACAATCCTCAGTTCCTCAGCTAGAGGAACCTGATAACCCTAGTGGACGGCAAACAGAAACTTTTGTACCTTTAGTGTTGTTTGCATTTTTAAATTGAACATCTACAGAAGATAGCTGTGAGGAACTATCATTAGTTAAAGGTAAACGTCAAAGAGAAAATCTATAAATCAGTTACTATTATGACTTCGGATTGTATCCTCTCCTCTGGGACACATCTGGAAAGCAATATATAAAAAATGAGTAGGCTTTTTTCTCCATACACTGTTAATGAGAGGGTAAATGCTTATAAATTTTTGGAGGACAATTTAACTTTAATTTTGGAAATGCTAAGTTCACTTATCTTTGACTCAGTAATTTTATATCCAAGAATTTTTCTTACTCATGTGTAAGGAGATCCACTGTAGCATTATTTGTTTTGTTTTATACTGGGAGAAAAAGAAATATCTATATGAGAGATTGATTAAATTGATAAATTAATACTATGAAATAATTGCAGCTATTAGAAAATATATATATATATATATACATGCACACACATACATATAAACATGAATTCAGAAAGATGCCTGAGATCTATTTTAGAGTGACAAAGTTGAAGTCTATGTGGATTGTGTGATCTCAGTAGTGAGACAAAAAAATTAGATATGTATATGTGCAAGAATTTTCTGAAAGGACATATAATATAATGTTTAGTTAATACAGTTTAGTAATTATGAGTATTATAAATTCAAATAATTATTACAAATTAATATGTATTATGATTATATATATACTTGTGAAATGTTCATGATTAAATTAAGTTGAACTCTCATATTTGTTCAATATTTTCTAATTTACATTCTAATTTGCTTATTCCAGCCTTTACTTCTATTACAACTAAACTTATTTTGGGTTAGAGCTGTTCTAATCTCCAAACTGAGGCTTGTACTGGTTTTCCAGTAGTGTTGAAAATAATAGTTATTGCAGTAGTCATTACTCACTGAACCTCTGCTATGTGCTGAACATTTGTACTTACATTTTCTCTAAGTTTCACAAATCCTGAAAGATGATGAGGAAATAATAGGATCATACACAGGAACTGCCAGAGTTGTGCAGCCAGACTGTTCAAAGCTAGCACTCAAACTGAGGCCCGACCTCCAAGGCCAGACTACTTATATAGGTCATTCTGCTTGAGATATGGTGCTTGTAAATCCATTTCTTAGAGAGTCTACCTTGTGGTTAAAATATAATTTCAAAAAGAAGATCTAACAGAAACCATACTTGGGATTGTTTGCTATTGTTACTTCTTTCTACACTCACCATTGTTCTTCATTCTTCTGTACTTCACATTTTCTGAACTTTGATCATATCCTTGAAAAACTTCGTGGAAACTTCCCAAGTCTGCTGGATTGTGCTGCTATTTCCATAGTGTGGACGCCAGCCCTATTTACAGGGCCAAGTGGAGCATGCCATCTGAAAACTGGCCCAGCTTTCAGGCTTGGACCTAATTCAGATGAGAACACCGTACCATTGTTCATTTTCATGAGATAAAGAACAAAGAAAAATAAAAGCAAAATCTGATTTTTGAAAACATTCAAGTAGTGTAATTTTTCTCAGTTGTACTAATTCTAGTCTTGGCCTGGTTTTGAGATGTGTCCACAGCTCGTAGGGTCCATATACCCAGCATGGCCGTGTAGCAATTACAGTAACAGCAATACAAAGGTCCTGACAAGCCCCGACCTCCTTTCTGCTATGCTGAAATTCTTCAGACACCATTTATTTAGCTGTTTACTGAGGCATGGACTGTATCTAAAGCTGTTCCTGTTGTTCTCAACACACTAGGATAAATAGGGTGGACATAGGTGGATGCCCACAAAACAGTCACACACTCAGTGGGGGAAAGGCTTTTTTAGAGAAAATAATAAATAAACTGAGTTCTGAAAGAGAAATGATAAAGATGTCCAGTTATCTTGGAAGATAGAACAGCATGTGCAGAGGCCAGACGTAAAAGAGAATATAGCACATCCGTACAAGTACAGGGCTCCAGCCAGCTGACTTACTTTTTTACATGAAGACATTGACTTGATGTAGTAGTTACTTGAGCAGTTACTTGATCTTCCTAATGGCTCATCATACTAGTGGTACAGGCGAACAAAAACATTTATAGAATAAATGGCTTCATTCCTAAACACTCCCCAACAGCATTAATGACACTACAGGTATTTATGATTTCTTTTTTTTAATCTTTCCTATCTAGTCTTATCTGCCAATCTCCCTAAATTCACAATGACAAGTGACATACCTGGGCAACACGAAAACTTTAGAGACTGTGTAGAATGAAATGATAACGCATTTTTAAGAAGTACTGTTGGTATAATATCCTTTTTGCGAAATGGAAAATGCTTAAGGCTAGAGTTGCTGTTTTCAACAATGAATAAATGTATTCTTATGAGAGGATAAAGGAAGAGAGAATACTCCTGCCAAGGGCCGATCAGTTGGCTATTTTTATTTGTCACTGAAAGAAACCTCAAATGACAATTCTTTCCTTCACTCCTCCTTATGCATCCTGTGGCATTCTACTAGTCTTAGGTGAGTTAACTCCTGGCACTGTATATGCTTAGTTTTCCAGGTGATGGGCACCATAGTTTGAGAACTCATGCATACTCCAGTTGGTGAAGGGAATCAAGGGGACTTTTCTTTAGAGTTGTTTTCCTTGCTCTATTTCATCATCTAAAATTATTTTTTTTAACCTATGGAAACTGAAAAGGTGAAGACTAAACTTAGAAATTCAAATGTGCCAAAACATATATCAATCTGAGAAAAACAAAAGCAACATGTTAGACCATGGAAAGGAAAATAATATGTCTATTCTGGCTCAAGGCCAGCCACACATGGAATTATAAAGAAAAGATGAAAAATAATCTATGGTTGATATTCAAGAACATAAATGATCGTATATAAGTATATATATATTATAAAGTACTGCTCTTTTGTCAGCATACTTCTACTAATTATAAATTAAAGGCTGTCAAAGGACCAGTAGATTCAAAAGCTAGTTGAAAACTGAGGATCCTGTAGTAAATATTAAGCAGTGTAGGGTACATTAGTCACATGTGTATAATAAAGACAATAAATCTTGTAAGTATAGCTATGATGAAATGTGTATAAGGCACTTTGAACTCCACAGAAGTAAGCAAAGTATAAATAGATAGCATGCTCAGGCACAGAGAAAATCAAGTGCTATTTTAGCACTGGGGCTAGTGATAATTTATTGTTCAGGCTCTTCGGTTGAGTCAGTGTTTATACGGTGCTCTATATTAACTAAGACAGAAATAGTCTTTGCACATCACAGTCTAGGGTAGATTACTGAGTGATCAGCAGAAACTGCATCAAACAACCACTCCCTGACAAGCAAGGGATTGATAATATTTAAAGTATTTATCCTAAAAATCCAAGCTGTTTTGACAATTTTCACTGTTAATGAGAGGAGGTGTGGCATATGTAATGGAAAAAGCAAAGTGGTTTACATTCCAAACTCAAGGCCCAAATAGTCTGGCTTCAAATTCTAGCTCTCTTACTAGCTGGGTTGACCTTGGGCAAGTGACTTAACTTCTCTGTGCCCTGTTTTCCTCATCAGTGCATGGAGTTTATGATAATACCTACATCATAGGGTGGGGAAGTTGAGATGAGTCAGTATCAGAAAGCATTTAGAACAGTGCTTGAAACAGAGTGTTTAACTACCTAGACTTTGCCATGAACCAACAAAAAGACTTTAGACAAGTTACTTTGCCATCTTGATCTTTGACTCCTTCTTTGTAAAATGCCAAGAATAATAGACACCTCACAGGATGACCGTAAGCATCAAATGAGATACCATATGGAAAGTATCTAGCCCTGGAATAGGCATTGCAGAAGGTTTCTTACTGTCTTTCCTCACCCTTTCCCCTATCCCTGCATGCTTTTTACTGACCACTTCCTCAGTGCTCCTCTGTGTCAGGCACTTTGCTTCCCACCCTGCTCAGCCTAGCTGGTCCCATATGAAGTCATATATGGTCAAAAACTTGAACCTAAATCTATTTAACTTCAGCACCTGTCTGTTTTGTCGTAACACCAAACTGCTTTTCCCAAGAAATACAACCTTTGGAAAGCCTTTTGAGATTAACTCTACCCACTCCTGACTCACTTCTTTATCAACTCAGGTTATATTTTCATTTGTGACGTCAAATATGTTTCACCATCTCATGTAGCTGTTGTCTCCCTAACCAAAGCCTGTGTTCTCTTTCTGATTCATCCTCTTGATGGACTCTCAATCTGCTTATACCAGAATCCACCAGGCAGAATTAGTCACCTGGTCAGAGTGATAGCTGTGAGATTGCAGTGTTTCTAAGAGCTTGCATATCACTGCTTCTGGAGCCTTCAGGGCTGTGCTCAGGCATCTAGACCCTGTGAGACCTGGGTTGTTTCTGACTGTACAGTTTTCATTCAAGAAGGGTAGAAATTAAAGAAATAGCCCCAGAACACTTTCAGTAATTTGCTGAAGGAGTTGCTAGGGGAAGACTAAAGCAGAGAGGTTTCTGAGGGTGGCATTACTTAACTGAGTTCAAAATCATCTGGCAGCTGAACTTCACCCTAGCAGGCTTGAAGATCTGATTTGTTCACCCACAAAGGACAAGTTATCTCACAGGAGCTGACTCCCCTTAAGCACCTGCTCTACAAATGTCAAGCCAGAACACCAATACATTCATTGGTAACAACAGAAGTTCAGATTGGACTATATGTGCTTACCTGCCCCAGCCATGCACTCTGTGGGCAGCTTCCTAGAGGGCCAGAGGTGCTTCAGAGATAGCTTGGGGAGCACAGAATCCAAACAAAGGCAGTTAGAAGACCCAGTCTGTGTTCAGATGATGTCACATACTTATTCCTAAGAGTGCCTCAGTTTGGTGGACCCCAAACCTCCCTTTCCGTGGCAAAGGCTAGTGTTTTTCCCTCCAGCTCACTGATGACAGCTGGCAAGTCTGTTCTGATTGGCATAGCCACCCTCTGAATGCATTTGTTCAGGCTGCAGTCAAACCTTGCAGGGTTGAGATCGACTCTATTTCTTTAGGATGCCTTTTGCTTTTCTGTTCTGATCATTATATATCTGTGCCTGTGTGGTCCTGGAGACAGCGGGCGCTTGAGGGGGCAGGGCCCAGTGAAGGCTGCTTTCACGGTAGAATGGAGTGTTGGTGCTTTGTGCAAGCTGCCTTCAAAAGAACCTCAAAGTAGGGCAATAAGAGAGGAGCACAGTTATTCTTGCTAAAATAAATTACACTGCTTAATGTACACAAGAGATAGGAAAAAGAAGAGAGCAAAGGTGTTCTCTCTGGGCCAGTGTTTACTGCTGAGGCTGCATGCTTACAGATGTCCACACACAGCTCTCAGTACATTTGTGCAAGCCCCTCTCCCACACCCTTGTGGAAGACAACGTCATAATTTCCCATTTTTCTGAACTGTGCCATCTAGTAATCTGGATGACACCCCTGTCTTCTGTCACCTACTTCAGAGTTGACTTACTTCTTGGTTTCTTTGAAATGTCTCTGGTTTTGAGGTTGCTTCATGCCTGTGAGCTACCCATGGGCACAGCTAAGCTGGTGGCCAAGCACAAGGCCCCATCTGCTGCTGTCCCTCCTGAGGAACAGCTGTCCCAATCCTAGCAAGCATGAGGCCTGGCTAATGGGCAGCATCCTGCTGTCTGGGGTGCCCCTCCTGGATGCCCACTCCACCGAGAGATTTGTTCCTTCCCTGGGGCTATGGCAGGGCAGACCCACCACTACTGCCTATATTTCTCGCCCTCTCGTCGTTGCTCCTGGCTCACTGCCAAAGCTGGGGACTTGTGCAGGGGGATGGTGTCCTGCCCCCTCTGGTGGCTTGCCCTCAAAGGGTGGGTTTGTCCCTCCTGGGTTCTCATCTGCCACCTGATTAGGCATCGTTTTGTTATCCTTCTGCAGCATTTCCATGACTGTGGCAAGTAGTAGGTCTAAACTTAACCCTCAGTGTGACACGTATTTGCTTATTTATGCATCAACAGAGATTCATTAGTGACCTACATGTGCCAGGCACTGTGCTAAGTGCTTCAAGCAATGCCGTGGTCTCATACATCTGCAGAAACCTCCAGATACTGTATTTTAGTATTCTGTTTCCAGCCTGCTCTACTCTGATGGTTCTAACCTGTATTGTGCTAGAAATCCTTTTGCAAGGAGTTGTTCTTGTCTCCAGGCAAATGCCTCCGATAGGGATAACAGTCTCCAATATTTGCTTAAGCAAATTGGTGCAACACAGGGCTCTGTACAAAATTTCTTTCATGCTCAGGATATGAGTGTTTGTGTGTAGTAAAACTGGGGAGCTGGTTTGCAGAGTGAGCCAATGAAGCTAGGTTTATAGGCTAGTTTATGGTCTGGATCTTACTGGGAGAATGGTGTTTGGATAGTCACTCCTGGTTTCAGGCTGTTTTGTGTACAGGGTGGTGGTGGTAGTTGCTCTTTCCTGTAGCCCACCTGTGGATATCCCCTGGTCCCATGGAAGCAGCATGTGTTTTCCCACAATCCCTTGGCAGAGGCCAGCCAAGGACACAGTTTGCCTGTCAGGTATAAGGATTCTGCCTCACCCCCTATAGTCAGCCAGTGATAGCCAGGTGTTTTTCAGTGTGCAGCTGATGTGGCTAGCCTGTTGCTGGCATCACCTGGTATATCTTCATGGTGTCCTGTTTATACCAGTGGACTGGTGATCAGCTCCCTCTTCTGATTGAATATATCTGGGTGAAGCTCCTGCTTCTAAAGGCTGTGGCTGATGGATATCAGTAAAGCATGGCTCCTGATCTTAGCTGAGTCCGCTGGAGTGTTGAAAAATCCTGTCGGGCCACAGCCCAAACAGTTTGCCGTACTCCCTGGGGATGTGACCTGGAACTGTGCAGGTGATTTCATTTTGTTAGAAGATTGAGAGTAACTAAAGGAAAGGAGAGGGTGAAGGCAAAGCAAGGTCAAAGGTGAAGTATGGATCCAGAAAGAAGAGAAGGGACCAGGTGCTTCCCGTGTGTGGTGAAGTGACATGGTGCCACCATCCCAGTGCTGCCCATCAAAAGGTTCATGTTTACCCAGCCCCTCCCTCTGAACCTGAATGTGAAGAATCCAGGCAGCTCTGGAAGCGCGGCCAGGATTCCCACCGCAGAGTTTGCCTGCATCTAGTTTTCCTATCACACTAGCTACTTCTAGCTGGAGATTCTTGAACTTAGAATTTACTCTTAGAGCTTCTGGGTTCTAATCAACAAAATGGGAGTGCCATGTGGATTTAATAGAACAGTGGTGAAAGTGGTCAGATGTCAAGTATTCTACAAATGGAAGCTTAATTATAATAAGCATTATAAGAAGTTTACATCTCTATTCCAATAAAGTTGTACCCACTCGTCTCCTCAGTCACTTCTCTCCCCTGTCTGGAAAAGCAGTGGTTCTGAAATGATGTAGAGAGCTAATAAGAAAACACAGAGCCCTGGGCTAATGGAAGGGCTCGGCATCCAAGCTCAGCGGGTGATTCGGAGACCACCCCCTCCAAAAACTGAGACCCGCTTTGCTGTTAAGGACCTGCAGGCACCCAGTGGTGGTGGGATGGCAAGAGTGGCAGGTGGAGAAGCTTCACCAGTTACACCGAACTGCTTGCTTTTCACCTCCTAATTTCTCTTTCTAGTGACTTCAGTGAACTCCTGTCCCACCTCAGCATGACAAAGAGGCGTCTGTGGAGCAGGATAGGGTCACCAGCCATGCAGCAGGATAATTTTATCAAGGTTCCACCTTTCATTCACAAGTCAAAAAACTGCGATGAGCTCTAAAACTGGCTGCCTCTAAATTAGTAACCTCCTCGAGCACTGTGAAACCTTTGCATTTGAGACCTTAGGGGCAAAAATTAGTTGTCTCCCTTTCCATACTTGCCTGCTCTGAATGCCTTTCATTTAGAGCCCCGACTTTCAGCTCTGAGAGAGCGTAAGAAAGCACAGCACCTTCTCAGTGTTCCTATTTATTTTTAAAGGCATGAAAAGCTCTTTGGATCACAATGAATCAAAGGGTCTGCACACTGACATGTTTCCACTGGGCACTGTGAGAATGTTGGTCCACAGGAGCCCACAGACCCCGGGGTGGATTTACTGCTTATTGTTTTGGTCCTAACTATAATAGGAAAAAGGATGTGTCTGCTCATAGGAGCAGCTACTGTAGGAGCTCTGTTCTGAAGGTCTGGGAGCTGAGAGGCAGGGAACCCTCATCTAGTGGGGGGTGGATTGGAGACCAACTTACCCTACACAGTGGCCTCAGTTCCCACTGCTGCTCCCAGGCAAGTGTTCTCACCAAGCACAGTCGCTCAGCTGCCTGGCTGCGAATCATTCCTGCCACCCTGGTGGGCCTGGGAAAGTGGAAAACACCATGGAGACTATGCTTGGGGGGTGGGGTGGGGGGTAGACAGCCCTTGCCTGCTCCTCTTTCTCTCTCCAGGGGGATAAATGCTGCCTGAGGAGCCCCCGGAGAGCAGGGGAGCCTAAATCCTTTATTTTCCATTTCATAAAGGGGGAGGGAAATTCCTGCTGCAATCTTTGCTGAAGAATAAGAATTCCTAGCAACACCAAGGACTTTTGCTTGATCAAAAGGTTGTAATCTCTCTCTTCCTTGCTCTTTGCCGCTTGACTAGGTTCCTAGTGTTAGATTGAGAAAGGCAACTGTACTAAATGAAATTTATCTTCATACTACTAAGACTAATTTTTCATAACCTATTTAGGGTCTGTAAAATATCTACTAGGAATCTTTGGCAGATTCAGACGGGAGAAAAAGGAAAAGAAAGCAGAAATGTTACAAAACTCAGAACTTTTTCATCATATCAAGAATTGTGCTCATAGGTAGCACAAATGGCCATCTACTTATTGAAGTGGTTACCTCGAAGGCTTTCATGAATGCGGGGGTATATATTAAACATTCATCACAGTGCCATTTTGATGTATGTTAAAATACAGAAATTTCATTGAGAAATCAGATAAATGAATGGTCAGTCATAAGACTAGGGACACCTACAAGACCAATGACATTTGACACATTGATCTCCACCACCACCACCCCTTGCCACATTCCGTTCTAAGCACTGTCCCCCTCAGCTTATTGCTTCTTTACAAGAGCCCTAACCTATAAGCTAGCACTAGGATTATCCCCATTTTAGAGGAAAGAGCTCACTTGATGAGGCTCTCTTAATCAGTATGCACATGCACTCAAAGCCAACTGGTGGTTCATGTTGAGACTTCCTAATGATCTGGGCCCTCGCTGAGGGGCACTCACACCCTGAAGTTGAGCCAAGGGCCTGTCCCTCCTTGCCTACCTCTCAGTCCCCATCAGTGGCTGTCTGGGAACCACACCTGTGGTCACCCCCTTTTTCCTTGCTTTTACAAATGGTACCAGGAGAAAGGATGTAAAGGGGTTCTTGTATATCACACAGTCAGTGTCAAAGACTTATAGCCAGATAAGAAACCCACAGGAGGGACCTGGGGCTGCCTTTTGGAAAGCTGGGATGTTCTGTGGGTCTGAGAATCTGGCAATGCTGCCAAACCATGGCAGCTTTCTTAGGGCTTATTATAAACTCTCTTATCTTTTCTGCCCCTGCATTAAAACTCTTATGCCTTTTCTTTTACCCAGATGACAACAACTTTACCAAGCACCTCACCAATCCTCAAGAAGTGCTCAAAGGTGGCAGGACCTTTCATTCCTGCTCTCCATAGTAGAGCCTTTGTGTGTTAAGGGCAGGAAAGTAGGCAAAAACAGCCAGTAGCACCCATGCTGAGCTTCAGGAAGTCTACACCTAGGTTCCCAAGAGGGCTCAAGAATGGAAACAGAGAACAAGTCAGAATATCCTTACTGTTTTATTTGATGATTATTTTTAAATTGTGTGTTGGTGCTTTTCCATTAACTTTAATTGAGTCAAGTCCCATGACTTTTGTGATCCCCAAATCTTCCATAAATTCTCTACAACTGGCATTTGCCCCCCCAAAACCCCTTTCCTTTCCCCGCCTGGGAACCTGCCCTTTAAATTGGACATGGCAGGGATTTTAACCACTCCTCAAAGGCACACTGACAATTTCACAACAAAGCAGGGAGGTTGGGGATGGGGGCGAGGGAGGAGTTTTGTTTTCTGCTGTGATTAAGAGAGCAACTGTTCTCTCTCTGTCCCCCGGGGCCAGCTCTTGGCACCAAGCTGGGAAGACCTCAAACTTGGTGTTGCAACATCCATCAGACCCAGTGAGTCTGGGGCCCTCCAAGGTGAACTGCAGCTGTTTGGATACAATTCTAAAACAAATCTTGTTTGGGAGATTCTCGGGACTTGTTTTACAGTTGCTCTTCCTGGCAGAGAAACCAGGAAGCTTTACTTTCCCAGGATCTCAGGCAGGTAATTGTTTTCCCAAACTGTATTTTAATCTGATGGAAATGGACATTCTTTGCCCTGAGAACCTTCACCCACTTCTACAAATCATTTATATCCACCTCATGCCCTGGAGTCTCCACTGCAGAACGTCCTGCCTGCCCCCAAGACACATTTCCATTCTGGTTATATTTTAGGGCGGTTTTCATTTTTAAACAACAGTTATGGGCCTTTTAGTCTCTTGGTGTCTTGTAGTACTTTCCTGTTAGGCAGCTGGTTGTGTCCAGGTGGTGGGTGTTCTTCTGAGGATGAGAACTGACAAAATCTCCTACTCAGTGCCATATACAAGCAAAATAGCATGAACTACATGGTCGTTTCTGCCATGACCCACACTTGTGTGGCCCCAGTGTCTAGTTGATTTATCATGCATTGTCTTTTCAGGGGACCACACTCATGGCTGGAGCACCAGAGGCCTTGACTCAGCCCCTGAGCCGCCAGTGGGGCTGTGCCCTTGAGAAGGTGGCTGTTTGTTGGAATGTTGCTTCCATTCCAAAGAATGCTCTTTGTAGGTGTGCACGGCACACACCAGCTGACGGGGTGTGCTGTTCTCAGAAGAGGAGGGTGACTAGTTCTCCGGCACGGCCTCTTCCTGCAGATAGGGCCTCTGTGTGTACCCAGCTCTTTGTGCAGTGGATGAAATGAATCTGCAGATGGCGTGGCTGCCTTCGGCAGGGTGTTCTGACTCCACCCGCATCAGCCCTCTGACAACCCCTGTCACCTACTTACTTCTTACCCCGGATTTCAAGCTCTGGTTTTCCTAATAGTTACTAAAAGTATAAAAAACAAAATATTTGAAGGACAACATCCACCTTAGCATTCCCCGACCTTTTTGGTATGAGGGACCAGTTTAATGAAGATAGTTTTTCCCAGACAGGTTGGGGTAGAAGTTGAAGGGCGAGAGGATGGTTGTAAGATGATTCAAGTGCATTAAATGTACTGTGCACTTTATTTCTATTGCTATTACATTAGGTTCTTGTAAGGAATATACAACATGGTTCACAGTGAGCATCCTGCTCCTATCAGAAGCTAATGCAGCACTAATCTGATGGGAAGGAGAGCTTGGTGGTAATGCAGTCAGTGAGTTGTGGCTGTAAATACAGCTGAAGCTCTGATAGCTTGCCCACACTCACCTTCTGCTGTGAGTCCTGGTTCCTAATCAGACATAGACTCGTACCCATCAGTGACCCAGGGGTTGGGGGCCCCTAATCTAACTAACTTGCCAAGATGTCTTTGTTACATCTCAATTAACAGTGATCAGTTCAACCTGGCACTAGGTTGTTAGACACTGAAGAAAAAGCAATCAGCTTAAATAAGAGTAAACACCCCAATCCCAGGCAGTCTGCAGCCAACACCAGTGGAGGTTACTGTGCTTTGGATACAGTTTGAGTGTGTCTCTCAGGGGTTTAATGTGCTAGAAGCTTGGGTCCTCATGTGGAACCTTTAAAAGTTATGTCCTAGTGGGAGACAGGTGACTGTGGGCACTGCTCTTAGAAGAGATAAATGGTAGTCTTCTATCATGGTATCATGGTACCTTCTCATCATCCCAAGTCCAATGTCATTCCATCATCTGAAACCAAATCACTGGTGTGAATGCCTTCCAAGTCTCAAGCGCTGTAGAAAGTTTGGCATATGTGGTCACCTGTCCCCAGACTCCTGGAACTTTAACAGGGTATCTAAGGAGATCATTTTCTGAGTAGTTGTAATAGCTTTGCTGTCTGATGTGGCAGGGGCTCCAGGTTTCCCTGAGAACATTTCTGGACATCAGTATAGTAGAAGGACAGAACAGGGATCAGACAATCTGCACTTAAATCTCAACTCTTAAATCTTACCTCTGCCTGACTAGCTGATGGGTACAGACCATCTTTTAACTTTTTTGTGCCTGGATTTCCTCATCTTTGGATTTTTCTTGTAGTCAGCTTTCCTGTTATTCAGGCAAATTACCTGACACTGCAACTCAAAGGATGAGAGGTTTATTTTTGTCTTATGGGTTCAGAGGCTTCAGTTCATGGGTGGCTGACTCCAGTGCAGAAACATGATGGCAGGAGGGTGTGACAGAGCAAACAGTCTCAGTTCATGGCAGCCAGGAAGCCGCCAGGATCCATGCCACACAGAGCTATGCCTTCTAAAGACACACCCCCAGCAACCCACATCCAACTGGGCCTCACTGCTTAACAGTGGTTCAGTTATGAATGTCAGTGGATTAGTTCACTAGTGTCCCAATGATCTGGTCACATTTCAGGACCCTCTATATAAAGTTGAGTTCATAATTAAACTTAATTGGCATACCTTTTTATGCCCATTTGTAGAACACTAAAAATAGGTACATCACAGGATCTAACCAGAGCTGGAACTTACCTGGATGGGTTCCTCAGTACAGATCTGTCAATTGTTTACTGAAGTGCAGTCTGTTGACCTGGGGCCACTCCATACTGGTTGTTAAATATTTTGAATATGACTCTGGGAAATAGTGTCTCTGAAGGAGTTTGTAAGCAGTGCAAACTAACTTTAACTAATTTGACCATAGTATTTGGGTAGTTGCCACTTACAAATCTAACAAAGTATGTTTTCTATCTACAGTTTTTTTTCATTAACTGACAAATTAATTCTTCAAATTTATCTGTATCTTTTGAGACTTAGGAAAAATGCTGCAAAACTTTCTTTTCCAGTGTTTATTTCAGCAGTGATGATTTGACTCTGAAGTCTCAGGGAATGAACTGTTATTTGAGCCTTGAAAAGTGAATGAAGGACCATTCATGGCAGCCTTGTGAAGGAAGACAGTGTTTAAAGAAGGTGACTTTTTACAAAATATGGCAGAATTCAGTAGTGTCAGACAGATACCCCTTGATTTTGATCTGTGGGCCACTAAGATATCTTAGGTGAAAATGATAGTCCTTGTTTTTAAAATGGGGTATGTTCTATGGCTCTTAGTGACATCACTGTTTGGGGGGAGATTATGAAGGTGCAGTTATGGTAAGGGAGGTCTAGACCATCTCTTCAGGCTATTTTTAATGGAAAATGATTTTCCATTCTTCCTAAAATCCACTTACTCCATGCATTTTTTGTACTCCACTCAAGGTCTGATGACTATAACTTTTTAATCATGTTACGCCTCAGTAAACTGAGGAATGGCTTGATGCTTAACTTTAGAAATGGATGTGATTGATTACCAGGGAACCCACACATCAGAAAAAGAAAGTAGGAAGATAAAAACCAAAAGTAACCCCAACCATCGATGTATACACACATCTGTGTATATTGATGTCCCTACTAGAAATTCTGAGTTCCAATTTTGTTTCTCAGCATGTAATGTTTTGGATTCATAGTCTTGACTGAGTCCATAGCATTTAGTGAATCGACTGATGACTTAGAAAGTAAGTAATCTGGTTTTTAAAATGAACTGTGCTACAGACTCACATATTACTCAGTTACCTTTTCTAGGCTTCAATTTATTATCTATAAAATGGGGATCAAAATGGGTATTTAAGTTTTTAAAAATGAAATGAGTATATATATACATGTGTATGCATGTATATATATTATATACATATAATATACTATTAATATTAATAAAAGGATATGTGCTATCCTTTTCAAAACTATGTCTCTTCTCCCCAGAAAAATCCACAAGCACAATAAACTTAACCTAATGATATCAGAGAATTTACATATCCCCCAAAGCCATAGGCCCCCTAATAAAGGGTTCTAATGTCCAAGGAGGAAAATTCTTGTTTTTCTCACTTAAAAAGAAATTGCAAGTCAAATTTGATTATGGTTCTTATTCTATAATAAATATTTCTTTATGATCAATTTATGATCAATTCTGTAAGACTGCTAAGCTCAATCATGTCAAGAGTATGACAGATGATAAAATAGTTCATAGTAACAGACTTTGGTTTATAGTAACAGGAAAAATTGGTTATGTAATCATACATTACCTTCTTATAAGCGTAACTCCAGATGAGGAATAATTTGGGTGGAGATGTAATTTTTGCATTTGATTTGTTTTTCCACATCTATTTAGAGCAACCAAAATAGGAAAACTACTACAGGCCCCAAAATTTACTTCCTCTATCTGTTTTCTGTACTCTGCTCTAGGTCTGATGACTATAACTTTTTAAACATGTCATTTATTTTTATTTTAGCTTAATAGTTCCTTCAGAAACACTGGGGGAAACCATTTTTAGCTCAACTAAGAAAACAAACATGTTTAAACAAATAACATCCAAAATGTTCAGGTAGAGTTGATGTTTTTGTTGTGTGTATATTTTAACTGTGAACCTGGTGAAGTGTATGCTGAAAATAGAATTTTTCATGTCTTAAATATACCAAGTTCTTTCTAGAATAAAATAGAGATTAATTGGTCACAACTGTTTTATTAGAATTAAACTTTGTATTGTTTTGAAAGGTTCTTTCAAGCTAGGCAATGTGATACCTTTTTTCTGTAGTTTTTAATCACTGTTTATAGACAACCTGTGCACAGCCAGTGGAAATACAGATAATGGTACTAGGGAAGAAAAAGACCACCTAGAAAAGAAATGAATGCTGAGTTGAGACCCATTAGTGTTCTATAAACAGAGGCTTTTCTACCCTCATGACTTCATAAGCTGCTTTCTAAATTTTCAGGTATAATGGGTAGTTTAAAATTCCTTATTTCCCATTTTGATCCCTACTCTCAGGGCATGATCCCTGACTCCCCAAAGATCAAAGGTGGAAAGATTATTACATCTGATTGAAAAGCAAAATCTGTCTTACCTGCTTTTCAAGACCCAGTAAGTAGTTCTTGATTTTTAGTATCTGCATTGTTCTTGCTTTATAAACAGATAACTGAGGGATAGTACTCATGAATGAGTGGATAATACTCATTCAATGGATGGATGGATGGATGCATGAATTAATTACCTAGGGAAGTGCTCTGTCCATCTTTAGGAATTGTTCATTGGAATTGCATTGATTCACTGGGTTTTTGACTAAGCCCAACATACACTACATTATGAGAGTGAGAATAACCTGTACATTGTATATGTTAACCCAACTATACATCAGAGTAGAAATTTCTATCCTGTCAAATATTTTACTTTATCTCCTGTGACTTCAGGCATGTTTATCATACAGTGTTGACTGGCTTTCTAACAAAAGGTTTTCCAGTATCATTTTACTCATTGTGTTGTATAACTATTTGTGTGAGTGCACTTAGCTCGACTCTCACAAGAATAAATGTTATCAATTGCTTGGTTATTGTCGAGCACATCCCTTCTCATCTCATGCTTATAAGCGGTTTGCACTTGCAAGCCTATTGAATCTTGCTGGGCCTCTAGTTGCTAAGCATTTTCATTGCACTTTATCTTAATTTATCAGACTCTTTTAACCTCTCTACCTCCAGAAGTGAATTAGGCTCATTCACACTATGCTAGTAGAATTTCAGGGTAGACACTATGAAATGTATCAGCAGGCTATTTAAATCCTTTCATTTCCTAAAAGGTGAAAAGGTCAGATCTTAGAAGTCAAGGTTTTAGATTTTTTAATCCATTAAGCTGGCATAGGGACTGAAACTTGGAAAGTATACAGTAAACTCTGACCATGGTCAGTGATAAGTACACATCACACATGGCTGTGGACACTTAGCAAAGCATAAGTTTTGAACATATACAAAAAAATTCACTGTAAATTCAGTATTCATGAAAACATTAATTATAAATGTAAGAAAAACCTGTAGAAACTCAGTTCATACTATTATACTAACATTATTTCAAAAATACCTTGATCCTTTGTGAGTCTTCTAAAAAAAAGCCTATTTACAAAGAATACCTATTGAAAAGATTTCCTTCTGTGTGACTCTGAGTCTTTGAATGAAGGCATCCCATTAGTGTAATTACCTGTACCAATGCCCAGCCATCTGCAAACAGCAGCATGTATGAGACTTGCATCTTGGTGAGCTCAGCGACCGTCCACATTTGATTTCATAACCATCTTTTTATGTTATCATTGTACCTACCTGTGAATGCCCTACCTCAGCAGGAGTGCTGGGATTATAGGCGTGCACCACCACACCCAGCTAGTGTCCCTTATATGAAATTCTTGGAATCAGAAGTGTTACAGATTTTAGATATTTTTGGATTGGAGTATTGATATATGCATAATTATGTAAAGAGATACAATTAAATATCTTAGAGATAGGACCCATGTCTAAACATGAAGTTCATTTATGTTTCATGCACAACTCACACACAGCCTGAAGGTAATTTTATGTTTAGTGCTTCTGAGTTGACTGTGACACATCGTATGAGGTCAGATGAGGAATTCCACTGTGGTGTCATGTTGCTGCTCCAAAATTTTAAAAATGTTGGAGCACTTCAGGTTCTCAATTTTCACATTAGGGATGCTCAGTCTGAACTAGTAAATGAAGATTTTAAAGATCACAAATAGCCACAAGATTAAAAGATTCAATTATAAAGAGAAGACTTGAGGGAATACTTATAGAAGGATGATGAAATGTGAGAAGAATCTCAAAATAGGACTTAACTTACTGGTCATATATCAGAATATTATTCTGCACCTCACGGTGTTGGTGGAGGATCCCCTCTGACCTGGGGCTAGGATTTTTCTCCCTGAATGTTAGAGCTGAGAGGAAGACAGTGAAGTCCAAGATGACACTGTGGAACACTGAAAGCATTAAATCAAGGTTACATAAAATATTTCAAAGTAAAACTAGGGTCCAGATACTCAAGTCATTAATTACTAACTTTAAATACTTATTACATGTCAGATATGGCCCTACTCTTTGCTATATTATTAGATTCTTTTTAAAATCCAAGGTATTAGATGCTTTCTCATCTGCCTAGTGTTGACTAGTTCAATGATTCATTCCTACATTATTACTAACTTAAAGTACTTATATGTCCCAGCCACTGTTTGAAGCGTGACATGTGTAGAGCTCATTAAATCCTCACAAGAACATAATGAAGTATATACCATCGTTATCACACTTTATAGATGAAAACACTGAAGCTCAGAAGTGTTTAGCAACTTGCCCAAGATCACACAGTAGTAAGTGGCCAAGGGAAGATGGAGCTGAAGGTTGTGCTCTTAGTTGCCTTGTGAAGCTTCCTCTCATATCATGATTACATGATTACATTCATAATACGGCTGTTACTTACGTGAGTCTGGTTGCCAAAATTACAAAGAGTATATTGAAGAACACAAATGTATTGTCTCTGTTCTTCACCAAAGATAAAAATTTTAAATAGCATTAATATTACCTTGATGTGGTCATTAGTATCTACCCCCTCCAGGAAAAGGAAAAGCATTTCATTTAGAAAACAAGGCCAGGTTGCTTCTTATAGTCCAAAGGAGGATTCCATGGGATTCGTTAGTGAATGGATGTCAGTAGACATCATCAGGATCCTGCCTGCCTGTAGACCTGGGAAACCCTTTTCAGACATTAAGAATCATGGCCTGGAATTTCACAGAAGAGTAAATCAGACACTCAGAATTAGGCCTGTTCATTCAATGCTCTTAGGCCAATAAGCAGCTTTATCACTTAAAGCCCCAAGATAGACACTAATGCATGGAGCCTGCTGACTATGTAAGACTTGGTAGTTGCCCTTCAGCTGTTGAGTGTGACGAGCCCTTTTGCCTTGCATTCCAGCACAGAAAATGCAGTGACCATTGGGCAGCAGTGTTTCTATGTACACCTGGGTGACCTTGCTTCTTCCTACACTGTGGAGACTGCTTAAAAAGCCAAGCATACCAGAAGGACATGATACTTAACATAAGATGAGAAAACCTTTGGAAAATTTATGCTACGGAGGCTGAATTTACCAATAAATGCAGTCCACACTTTCCTCCAGTTAGAAACAGATCAGGAGTTTTAGGGCATTAGAACATGCCTGCTACATAACAAAATTCTGAGTTTAAGAATTTTGTTACTTTTTGGCTCTTGGTGTCAGCTGTGGGTGATTATAAACCTGATGTGACTTAGTGCAGAGTTGGCAGTCTCTTGTAGAGCTGCAGCCAGTGGCAACAATGACCTCTATGACCTTGGAAATGTGCCCTTAGGGTCTTGTAGCCTGGGAAGGCAGGACCAATATTGAAGGAGTAGCAGATACCCATGGTCAAGGGGTCTTCTGGTTCTTAGTGGAGGAAATGAGGATATATGAGAACCCTTGAAAAGTCCTCCAATGGGCCCCTCTGCCTTTAGGCAGAACCACTCAGCCATCCCAGCCAGATGAGAACAATCTGGTTTTTGAAGAACCTCCAGGGAAAGCATTACAACCCTTCTTTATCAGCTTTTACCTTGGCAAAATAATCTTTGGTAGCTATATGTTTTTCTCGGTAGCAAAAAGAGAAATCTGTCTTGGCAAAGTTATTTTTAAAATGTCTTAGATAGATAGCTAGATCATGGCTGGAGAGAGAGAAGTAGACAGATGAATGAATGACCCAAGGAAGAAGACAGTGAGTATAGGTGGCTGTGACAGACAGCTAAACCCTCTGCAATGAGGCATATTTATTATAGAACTGTGTGCCAGAGGAGGCCTCTAAAACCCATTCAAAACGGACACCACCTTCCATCATACTCCCCTCACATTTTCCACATTCCCCCAGTATAGCACCTTATCATGTTGCAACATTAGAATTCGTTAGCTGTTGGTATCCCAGGCTGGAGTGAGAGTCCTGTGAGGCAGAGACTGTGTCCTTCTGTTCTGTCTCAGGGCCCAGCCTAGTTCCAGGCACTGCTAAGTACTCCATGGAAAGAATAGAAGGCAAAAAGGAGGAAGAGTGACAGGTTAACCAAGAGGATCAGAAAACTCATTTTCAGGAGTTCATTATTTCTAATGCCTTAATCTTGAATGTTTTTTACCCAAATCTAAACTATCTGCATATTTTATTTCCCCTTGGTAAACTATCATACTCAAAGCCAAAATGGTTAATCTGCCCAGTGTTGGAGGAACTTGTTAATACCCCATTTAACATTATTCTAAGGAACACCTATTCATTATAAAATTGCTTGTCTCTGAAATAATTTCCAAAAAATGTATTCCATTAGGGTTTATTGTTAGTATGTGTACATTTTCCATCAGCTAAGCGTTACTGTATGGTCCCCAGCTGGTAAATAAACTGTAGGTTTTCCTGACACTGACATCAGTGTGTCATACACCAACATTCTCATTCTGCCAGTCAGGACATGCACTATTACCCCTACCCCTCCAGTGCCCCTGGAAGTTTATTTCCTCTGGAATGACTCCATTTCTGCCTCCCCAAATTTCAAATCCTCCCATCTTTCAAGGCCAAATCCCTCTTTGGTCAAGTTTTTCCTCTCTCATAATGCATCCCTCCTTTCCCTTGCTGCTGTCTTGTCTTCTTAGTTTTTCCTGTGTCCCACTTTTCTCTGTTAACCGTATCTTTATTGTGCCTTGTACTGGCAGTATATAAAGCCCTAAGTACCTGCTATGCCGGCACTCCCTTCCCAGGGAGAGCCAGCGGCAGCTCCTCATGCTGAGGACCAGGATTGGTGTCCTGTGGGCCTGCAACCCTGACCATTCCCAAGATGGAACTAAGACTATAGTTTAATAAAGAGGCAGTGGACTTGCTCTGGGGTACAAAGCGTATCTTTAAGGCAGTCTGCTACAAGATCTCCGCCCATTTGGGATATTTTATTTTTCACAATAGCTGTCTGGCCTTGTTTGATCCTCCTTGGGAGTTGTATCTGTTTTTAGTGTTGTCATATAACTTGCTTGTTACTTGGAAATTACCCCATACTTATTTCTTCTCTCCTCCTAGTGATCCTAAGGTCACTGAGGACAGGGGTCACCTAATCTTTCTGCTACCTCCATTTCTGGCCTCTTAGCATTTAGCAAGTGTTTATAACTTAATGTAAAACACCTAAGCATTCAGTAAATGAGTGTAAAACACCTAAGCCCTTTACCTTAACCCTGAGGAGTACAGTCCTCCCCTGACTCCTTTGCAGGCGATGCCACCAAGTAGCATGAGAGTAGGATGGAGAAGTCTCCCCAGCTTTCTTGATGAGTGTGGCTTGGGCTGCTGAGCAGGGCAGTGGAAGCAGAAGCAGGCACTGGCCAGATGTGATTAAAGGGTAAACACAGAAGATGCCTGCAGGGCAGACAGGTTTGAGGTAAAGGGCCATCGGGATGGTACAAAGCAGCCTGAAATCAGTGAAGGGATGCCAGAGACATGAAAAGGGACAGCTGCAGTCCAGAGGAGAGGGACGGGATGGATGGAGTTACACCAAAGGATGCTCATCCAAACCAAAACTTCTCCCTGCGCAGTCAGCCCTGAGTGTCTGCTCCCTCCCCCAGCTCATGATTCCTCCAAAGCAGGGCTTGTGTTTTGTTCATTTTTTGTATCCTCAAGGCCTTGCTGCATACTGCAAGGGAGCTGGCACACGGTAGGCTCCCACTGGTGGTTTCCAATCTGAACTAAATTAGTAGAGGTGTGTTTCACAGCCTTTCTTGACAGTCTATCCAAAAGGCAACCAAGGCTATAATCAGTGTGGACATTATGAAGCTTTTCTCCCTTAAAGCCAACTGTGCTTTCTTGACACGGTTTAAGTGTGCTTCTCCCCAAATGATTTCAAGTGCATAGGATGACTTTTCAGCCATTCACGAAGAAGGAATGCCGTATATAAAGCCTGGATTCAATAAAGCCACATTAAAAAAAAAAAAGCTCCTAGCATCTTCTACTATAGACACTAGTCTGGGCAGAGCTTTTTATTTTATTGAATCCAGCTGAATAGTTTGACTACATTAATAATGGGACTGCATTTCCAACCACTGCCTCCCAGTCTTTCCCCCTAAAAGCCTTATGATACTTAAGCAACTACATGAATAATTGTTGGTGGCATTTCCTGCCATGATTTGACCACCAGGATGAGATTTTTCTTGTACATAATCTGTAGTTCTCAAGCATGCTATGTGTGAGTCTACAAGATCATATTTAAAATAGAGTAAACAAATGTAATTGTAGTCATAATTTAGGTTGAATTCAGTTTCATTATGCGAAGAAATTAAGGATTTGGAAAGCTCCTATTTGGTGTGCAGTAATATTTGTTAGGAGTAAGCATGGGAAGCACTGCCATTTTGCAGGGTCCCCAGAGTGGACTGGCAGAATTTTTACCCATACATTTCCAAGAATATCCTGTCGAGCTCCCACACTAGCATGCTTCGTTTTGGAGCTTCCCTGGAAGATTATTTCTAACTATCAGTTGTCTTTACTCTGGACTTCAACGGTGATATGTTTTAGTCTCCTGTGATAAGGTATTTGCAGAAGACGAGCCCCTCTTTGCTGTAAAGAGACAAGCCGTATGAAAACACACCTGCAAGCACAAAGATAGTGGCTACCAGCAGCACAGACTCTGGCGCCAACTGCCTAAACTTGAATCCATTTCAGCCTCTTTCTACTTTTGTGACTTTGGGCAAATTCCCGAGTCTACTTTTGTCTCCTCAGGTATAAAGTAGGCATAATAATAATATCTGTTTTATGGAGTTAGGGTGAAATTTAGACAAAATGATATTTGTTAAATGTTTCTTAGGTAAATGCTTGTACCTAGTGCTATTGATGGCTATTATGCCTGTTTTTGTCATTTTATTGAATATTCAATGTGTTTATTGCTCTCCATAGAGTCTCCTGGGAGGATAAAAGTTAAAGTTTACCTTTTGGTGACAGGCGGTCAAATTTAACAGCAGGCTAAAAGTTGGTAAAACCTTGGATATTATACTTTTCTGGCAAAAATAAAATATTTTCATCTGAAGTTCTATTTCTGTGGAGTTAGGCACTCTTGGACCATACAGGAGTGATACCTCTCCCAAAAGAATTTGATGTTCCATATAAAGGGAGTGACACATGACTCATACATCAAATAGCAAAACAAAACTTGAGACAAAATATAATGGTAAGTATCGGAGAGGTTTAGGAAGGGTAAGCATTAAAGACTGATTGAATGACCAGGTAAGATAATTTCAGGTGGGATGAACTGCATTTGAGGAATGTTAAAATTTGGGTGGTGGAGGCCAGGGAGCTCCAGGAAGGTGAAGATATGGAGAACGAGGAAGAAGGAAGGCAGTTGGAGGGAGGGGGTGAAGGAATTAGGGCTCTGTGGTCTTCACTGGAGAGGCAGTGAAGACACAGCCCTGGAATAGCTAAGGATAAATTGCACAATTAATACATGGTGCTAGAAAATAAGGAGAGAGAGATCAGGTTGTGATGGTCTATGCAGAGCAGGCAAATGAGGTTAGATCTGGTTTAATAGAAAATAGGAAGTGAGAAAGAGGTGGAAATACTCTCTAGAGTGCTTGACAGCTGTGTCTCTGTGTGCCTTCCTATATCAACAGCATCCAAGCTAGCCCAACACTATTATCCAGTGCTGGAGGAATAAGACCAGTTAGGGAAAAATAAAAACATTTGAATATACCTGAGCTACCAAGTCAAACCACATAGGTCCTGAGAACAGTTTCTGATTGAAAAATAAAATATTGGTTGATGTTTGGTGGGTGTGGGTGTTAGTGTCCTCTCTGCCTTATTAAGTCTAAATTTCTTCCGGGAATGAAGGAGGTAAAATGTATGAGTAGGTACATTGTTGATATGGATCTTCATCATGTTAGACTTTTGAGCATTTTCTCAGGGTGTCCAGTGGCCTACTACTAGTAATACCAATGCATTCACCCTTTGTCTATCTCTCCTACGCTGTTGGGTGATGTTCCTGTTTCCTCTAATGGGCACCTTCCAAGTCTGAGTGCAGAGTGGGCAGCCCCAGGCAACTCATCTCTGTCATTGCTTCCTCGCTGCAAGGTGAAGGGAAATAAACAGCACGTGGGAGGGGGAATCTGTGTTCTAAGAACTGCTCTGGTTTATACATCTATAGACACACATTTTGGGTCACATGTCCTGGCGGGTGAAACTGAGGATGAGTCATTTTAATTACTCATAGAGAAAGAAATATGTTTTTGAAAGCTAGCACCATTGGCTTACACATAGAGCTCAGGGAGTGAGTGGGCAGCCCCCAAAAGCACTCAGGCCTCCTGCAAGAACTGCTGGGCACAGGGCTTCAAGTAGGAAGAAGAGGCCCTAAGAACTGAGCCCTCTGCTGTGGATTATATTGGAGGTGAGGATCTCTGTGAGAAGGATCCCACATGGCCAGTAAGTGTTTGTCCTCTAGTTAGTCTTGGTCTCACCGTTTCATTTTGTAATTAGTACTAAAACACGTGGCATGGGCTCTCAATAATACATGGTAGTGGTGAACACCAAACCTTTTCAGCCTAAGATATGAAGAAATATGTCAGCTCAGCAGGAGGTCAGGCAGGGAGGCTCAGGAGAGAGGTCTCAGAGAAGGGTTACAACTGAGCTTCAGAGGTCTTACTAGTTTATTGCAAAGAGGCCAGATTCCATCCCAAGAGAGAGGAAAGTGGTCATCGGAAAGAAAAGAAAGCATAAACGACAAAGGCTGCATGTATGTATGAGAACAATCACCAAGGAAGCCCAAGGCTTTGCTTGCTAAATTTGTCCAAGGGAGGGATTTCACCAAATGCAAATGAACAAAGAACAATACATGTGACTCAAAATATCCGTTATGCTTTTAACTTGACAGGGTGTGAGGTAGAGAGGTGACCTTTTCAAGGGTTGAAAGTTGTAAACTTTTTAACCACATTGTTTTGATTACTGGAGATTTAAGAAAGGATCACCTCAGGGTACCACTTAGGAATAGTGATTTTTTACAAACCCTACTTCCTGTATAATATCCTGAAGACATTTTCATTTTGTTTTTGCTTTAAACATATATAATTCAGATGTCCATGAATTATCTCTTAACGTTCGTGAGAAATGAATGCTCGCCCAGAAGTCTGTAAAGACCTGGCTCCTGCTCCATGGTTCTGGCAGGAAAGGTGGTGAAAAGTTTAGGTCCAATAGAGCAAAAGTATCCTTATTCTCATGTGAAAGGAAATCCATGTAGCCATGATTTTCCTTCTGGCCCAGCCCCGCAATCCTTGACAGAGCACTAGAGCATTACAGTGCCAAAGTGGAGACCTGGGGGTTATGGATGGAGGGGGTTGAGGGGTAACCACTGTGCCTCATCTTGAATGTGCTAGTCTGAGCCAGACATTCCCTGAAGGGCTTCTGTGAAATCTGGGAAACAGGAAATGCTGATAAAATTTCTTATTTGCGTGGTCATGTGAGCTCCTCTTTTGGTTTCGCAACAGAATTTTGGAAAAGAGGGCTTTGAGCTGTGGTTGAACGATCATTCCTGTGAGAATATGGCAGATTTGACTATTCAGCCTCAGCTTCCCTCTTTCTAAACATGTAAACCTTGATGTCTGAAGAACAAACCAGAAGAGAAAGCTGCACAGTCTCAGTTAGGTGGTCAAGTGCCAACAGAGCTGCAGAGAGGGGCTGAGTGCCTGTCCTGAAAATCCCCTTGGCGTTTCACGAAAGGACCTGTGCCTGCGGACTTGTCAACACAGCGCATGCTCCATCTTCACAACCTTTTACTACACATGTTTGTAGGAGATAATTAATGACTGGGCTCCCAAGGATTTTTCTGGGAAGAGAGAAATGCTCTATATCCAGGGGTGGATGTATTATCAATATTCATCAAACTGTGCACATAAGTTTTGTTCATTTTGCTGTAAGTACGTGATACCTTAAAGAAAAAATTTAAGCTAATATAAAGTGGACTGAGTGTGTAAAACTAAAAAAAAAACCAGACACTATGTAAATAACCCTATTTAAAGGGATCTGGAACATGATTTGGCCAGCAGAAAGTAAGAAATGTGTACTGTGGGCAGTCCCCACAGTACGGGAAATCTTTGCAAGGTGAGCTAATTCAGCCCAGCTACTAAAAACTATATCAGTTGTGTACATTCATCTGGCTTTGTAGGTGTTTTTTGTATCTTTATGTCCATCTTGGTTTGGCTCATTTCCCTATTCAATTGGATTTTGACTTCTATTTCCTGAATACAACCCCCTCGTAGTATCTAATATTCTAGGTCTATACAAAGTGAACATCCAATACATGTCCAGTTTTCCACTGAGATAGAGTGTGTCCTCTCATTGGAACATGCTATCAAAATTAGCCAGTGCATATTGGCCTTAAACGTATATGTAAAGAAAGAAAGTGAAAGGAGAAACATCTATACTTGTACTGCTTTTAAGAAAATTCCCAGCTATCTTTGCTGCTAAAAAATCCAACTCAGAACTTGTATTTTGGAAAAGCTATTTTCCCCCAACCTGAAAAACTAACATATATTCTCAATACACAGTTATTCTCATTTTAAAGGAAGAAAATGGATTTATTTACTATGGGGGGAGTGAATGGGAGGCAAAGTTTCTCTCTTTTCTCTGAGGCAAATCAGAAAAGCAGGCTTGGAATTTCCCACGAGTTGTGCTATGACCCTTTGGCCATTTGTACGTTTGTATATGGAGTTTCATGGTTTTTTTCTGACATGTCAGTTTTTTTTTTTTTGTCATCATCTCATCTTGAAACTAGAGAGGAAGGGAATGGGAGGGCAAATTGCTAATATCAGAGGCTTCTGGAAATTCCCCTTTTATGGTACATGAGTCTTTAAGAATAGTTCTCTTTCAGTTGTGTTTTTGTGTTTTGGGTGATAGTTGGTGCTCTGAGCACTACCCTCTGGTGTGGCCCAGTTTACTTAAGTACTTTCCAGATCTCTAGGTCATGGGCTACAGACGGTGGGAGGGAGGATAACTTGAATTGCACAGCTTGAGAGAAAAATAGCCCAACACAATTTTTTAAAAGGTAGATAAAAGCATAGATCTATATTCACATAATTTTCAATAATTAGTTTACTTATCTGAATCTTTTATGAATTGATAAATCTCACATGAGTTAATTGCTCACCACTGCCTAAATAGGTAGACAGACAAGCAGTTCTATAAATTTCTATTGATATTTTTCATGTTAATATATATGATCAATTCCAGGAACAGCTTGGCTCAACTGACAGTTGTCAGGTCAGTACATTGAAAGGTTATTTTTCTAAAAAACATGTTTCCCACCGTTCCAGCAGATACTTTATTGAAGATAAATGCAAGCCTTAGACTTAGGTACAATGACAGCAAGGTCCAATGGACTTACAGGTAAACAGGTCAGTGCAGACTTGGGAGGACCCTTGGAGAAAGGCAGATCTTACTGCTCATGGGCTTTTGGCTGCCTGGGGGGTCCCTGAGGGCCCAGCAAGGACTGATGGCTGGAATGTAAGAGAGCATGTGGCAGCCAGTCCCAAGCCTGGGCTATGAAGGACTATGCTAATTAGAGAAGTCTCTGCTTAGGTTAGGTCACTTGCTGGCCAGGTAAACAGTATCAGGTTATTTCTGAGTTGGCAGCAGGACAGAGAGCTAAATGCTTTCACTGTGGAGTTGTTCATGGCAGTTACTTATTAATTGCATCTCAAGACACACTGAGTTAGGCAAGAAATCTACCCTCTTCATTGATTCCTCTAGTACTTCTTCACTCTCCCAGTGTCCTCACAGTCCACTTCTGCACCTTGGGGAACCCCCATCCTGGGGGCTTCCCTAAGGACAAGGTATGCTCCTGGCCCCTGGTGGCAGCTGGTTCCCTTCCCGAGCAGAAGCATCCCAAGGCTCCAAACCAGTTAGACCTAGACAGAGCTTCTCGCATGGACTGTCTTAACTATTGAGTTTCTTTTCCCTGCTACATTCAGCCCTGTATGTGTTTGTTTTTGTTCTAATTTTGGCTTCAAAAAAAAAAAAAAAAAGAAAAGAAAAAAGAATGTTTGGGTACAGTGTAAAAGTTTTCTCGTATCCAGACTGGAAACTCCCTAGTCACCCTGAAACCGGACAGGTGCCGAGCAGTGTTTGTTTCTCTGTCAATAAACAGCATGTACTTGGGCCAAAAGTAAACTCCTGTGGTAGCTGTAGTGTCCCTGGACCTGTGTCAGCGTTGGGAAGAGCTGAAAAACTGGCATCAGGAAGAAGACATGTATCTTGCACTTCTTTTTAAGTCTTCTGACGGGGACCGTGTAGTGTCTCTTTATAATATTCTGACGGCATGTGGCATGTAAACGCAGGTGTGACCTTTACACAGTGGACTGCATTACATTAGAATGAGAGAACATAAAGCCAGCTGGAGTGTAAGGTTAAAGCTGAAAACAGCTAATGCTAATTTTTGCTGAAAACAATGTCATGGAGCAAAGCCTCAGTGCCCCTCCAGGTTACTCTTTTTACTTGTCTCTAGTATAATCTGGTGAAGCAACCACAAGCAAAGGGTTTCCATGAAATAAGCCATCTCTTGAGGTGTAGAAATACTTAGTGACGTATTCTTAGGACATGCTCAGACCACCCTTCTGGGGCCATATCCCTTGTCCCTCTCTGGGTGGGATGGAAATGTTAGAAAACTTGACCTAGAACAAGGTGTCATGATGTGTCTTGTTCTGTCTTCCGTGCTGGCTGGCATTTCATGTCTCTGGGACTCAGTGTCCTTGATTTAAAAGTGAGGGACTTTGATCATGTTCTTTTAGCTTCTTGCATTCTGATTTTTCAGACAAAGGCTCAGCCTGTAAGCCTAACCCCAAATGGTACTTAATTCCTCAGGAAAAAAATATTTGTCAGACCCACAATTAACTTAATTGTTTATTTGTGCAGAGGCTGACTTGTTTAGCTCTAGGACTTACTGTCTGAATGTGAAAGAGGTTGGCCCCAAATTTGTGTTCACACAAATAGTTGCTGTGGCTTTTACTCAGTTAGCACCAGGAGACAAAATATAGGAGAAATGAGGGAGGAAAATAGAACAACTTTTGTAGGGTGTACGTGTCACCATGAAGCCACCTTCTTGGCAAGCAGCTCTACCACAATCCCTTCTTGTCTGGGAAGCTGACAGGTCAGGGCCTGGGTATGGTGCCTTCTCTGTGGTTATGAGCTACTGGCTTGCAGTTACTGAGCAGAGCAAGAGATGGTCCTCTAATCTGGACTTGAAAAGAGATTCCTGAGCTTCTGAAAGGAGCTGTTTATGTGAACATCAACTGGTTTCTGTTTATGTGAACATCAGCTGGTAGGTGGACACCACTGGGTAGCATCCAGGTAAAAGTGAGATTGGAGGTAGGGTGGGATAGTTTGGGCATTTGTGTAGATCCAAACAATAATTTAAGGCTGTGGATCTCAAAGGGGGCATTTTTACCTCCCAGGGTACATTTGTCGAGTTCTGGAGAGATTTCAGTTGTCCTAACCAGACAAAAGTTTCTGTTGACATTCTGCGAGGAGAGGCCAGGGACGCTGCTCATCTCCCAGCAGTGCACAGGACAGCCTTCTTCCCCTAACAAAATTTTATCTGGGCCCAAATATCAACTGACCTAAGTACTAACACCTGGTAATATTTTATAAGTTGATAACACTGGGTTGATATGCATGGGAAAAGGTATTTGCGTTTTTTCCCAAGGGACAAGCCACTATCATTATGTCTCAGTCAGATGTATGTCACCTGTGATCCCTTCACCCCTTTGCCCTCCTAGTGTGATCATTTCCCTCACTTTGTGGTTGTTGTTGTTTGCTTCTCAGTAAACCTCATGGACATTACTGGGGCCTTCATGGCTGTTGAGGTTTCTGGCCTTACTGGAGAAATGGCCTCAAGCAAGAAAAAGAATAGCACCAAGAAAGCCAAATGTATTACAATTTTATCACGACTGTGCCCATGCTGGCCTGAGCATGGGTCGTGGGTGATGGAGGGTTTGCTTCTGACCTGCAAAAAGAACCTGCGTGGGCATTCCAGAAGGGGCGTGGCAAGGAAAGGGAGAGCTTGGGGTAACCCTGAGTTCAGGGCAAGGCCCACAGGGCCTGCTGTTGGCAGAGTACATAGCAACTGGCCAAGCAGCCCTGCTCATCTCTTCCCCACCTCCATCACTTGCACTGGGTGCATGGCTGCCTTTCTTGTTCCTTCCTCGGCCTCTGGCCAGCTGCTTAGCCATCCTTGTGTCTCTGTCCCTTTCCTTCCCCTCCACACCAATAGGGGGCAGCAGAGAGCAGCAGACAAGTCTGAACAGCCTGAACCCTGTCACTTTATTCCCTCTCCTGCGCCCCAACACGCCGACCTTCCGAGCCTTTCCCTCCTACCCAGCTCACCCCACCAGAGAACCTGCCACTCACTGCCCAACACATCCATGCCAATCTAGAGCCCAATCCTGTTCTGCCTCCTCAGATCCTATCTCGTGTTAAGTCCTGCAGCCTGGCCTCTTGACCCTTCAGTGAGGAGAGCGTCTCCAGGCTGACTCTCCATCCCTGAGGCAAGGGACCTGCTGTTTCCAGGTCCAGCACCTTTATTCAGAGTGCCTACCCCATTCCATTCTAGCGACTGAGGGAGGAAGGCACTGCCACTTGTTTCCTGCCCACTGGACGCTTGGCCTCTGTCAGCTCATATAATTATCACCCCAGCCTTTGTGGCCAATGGTATATCATCTTTTCATTTTTATAGAAGAACAGACTGAAGCTCAGAGACATCAGACATCATGGCCAGGGCAAAGCTGTGAAGTGGTAGAGCAGGGAACCCAAGAAGGTACCATTTGTGCTGAGTTGTCAGAGGCGTGTAAAAGGCAGAATGGCATCCCAGCAGGACAACACGGCTGGAGCTGTGAGGTTTCGGGTAGATGGTGCTGCCAGCAGCCAGTAATCAGATGGGGTTCAAGGTATGAGGTGGGTGGGGAAAGGGGTAAACACTCAGGGCACTGGACTGAGGGGGAGGGAGAGACGATTGCTTTGTAGACCAAATGGAACCCCTGGGAGCAGTGGAGGATGGTGGGAATGGGGAAGGTTCAGCTGGAAGACTGTTGCCCTTGTCTAGGTGATGATGCAGTGGGGGGAGCAGAGCTGGCATCACTAGGACTGGAAAGAGGAGACATTCCTAAGAGGTCAGAGCCACAGCAATGGAATGTGGGTGGGCAGAGGAGAGGGAGCAGTTGGGGTCACTCCCAGTTACCCAGCTATGCTGTGTGCTGTCAAGGAGCTTGGATGGATTCTGAAAGGCACATTTTTTTTTTCCTTTTTCTTTTTTTTTGGTCCTTATTGTTTTCCCCTCAAGACAGGCTGGCCTTGAACTCCCAGCAATCTTCCTGTCTCAGCCTCCCCAGTGCTGGGATTATAGGTGTGTGCCATCACTCCCAACTAGAAAGGCAGATTTTAGGAGGCTTAATGAGTTCCTTTTGGGCTGTGCTGGGCTTGAGGTACCTGAGGTACATGAGATCTCTTTGGTTGCAAACTGGGGTTTGAGGCTTGTAAGAGCTGGGGGCCATTAGCCTAAAGATCTTATAACAAGGTCATGGTTGAGGTCAACAGACAGCGTGAAGTCTCAACTTCAGAGAGGATAGCAATTTCCATAAATCTGCCCCTCTGTGGAATAGTACTGCTTTTATTGTTGTTCTTATACCACCCCTCATGTTGACAGAAACGGCCCAGAGTTGGAAGGTTCCTGTGTGTGAGGAAGAAATGGTATTAATCCTTTCTCTGCCCTTAGGAGTTCGCGAATGCCTCCAGCAGCCACATTCCCACCTCTCCTTTCCAGGGACATTCCTCCTTTTCAAATATTCTCGTGGTGAAAGGCTTCTGTCCTGGTGACTCTTTCAGCTGTCCGTTCTTCTCTGGACCTTCCGTTGGCCTTCTGAGTAGCGACTCTGCCTGGAGCTTTCCTGGGGGCCCTCGTGGTGTAGGACAAGGCCCAGTATTCTTCCTGATGGGTTAGAAATCCCTTCCAGAGGGGGCCCAGAATGTGCCTGGCCTTTTGCATTGAGATCTTCAAGAAATTGCTTCCCCTCTCTCCAGAACTATCCTTTCGGGCTTGTGGCTGAGAGCCCACAGGTATTTAGTCTAGTTTGAATTGTTTTGTTTCAAAACTTACCTTGACTAATGATTGTAGGAAATAAGATCCAAAGCTCAAAATCTGTAAATCCTAACAAAATGAGCTCTACAGTTTGAAATGATCCAAACTCCTCTTTTCACGTATGCATTCCCTGTGATCTCCCTACAAATAAAGAAGGTTCCCTAGGAAAGTGAAGTCGGGATCTCTAACCATACAGTGGAAAAATAAGAGTGGAAAGGAATTACAGTCACTGAATGCCAGCGGGCATGCCAAGTGCTTCAGAGAAGTCAGTTCATCCTGATGACAACTCCACAGCTAGAGTCTTTTATTTTTGTTGTTTTATGCATTGAGAAATTGGGGCTCAGAGATTAAAGAATTCATTTAACATGAGTTTGATGTAACATTCCAGGCAGGAAAAGAGAATAGCTCACTCATCCCGCTCACTGGGTTAGCCGGTCACTGGCAGGCCGAAGTTGCAGTTCGGATATGGCTGTTTCTGAAGTGTTTGCTCTGTCCTCTCTGCCACACTGCCTCCTGGCAATGGATTCAGCGCTCCAGAGAGGGGAAAGTGGAGATTCAGAGTCAAAGGCCACATAAAATAGTTTCTCAGAAGAGAAAGTAAAGCAGCCAGTGGCTAATTATGCAATTGAATTAGATGCCACCTGAAACCTGAGCTGAAGTTAGTGGGTACATTTGCCTCTTGTATTCTCTGCTAAGGACACAATTATCAATAAAATGAAATGCTAAAACTAAAGAGGTCTGGCTGGAGATATAGCTCAGTGGAATAAGTGCCTGCTTGACAAGTGCAAGGTCCTGTGTTCAATACCCAGTGCTGCCTCCAAAAATAAATAAATAAAAATTTTAAAAAATATTAAAGAGGTGGTAAAGCATTAGTACTTGAGCAACCCACCAACCAGTTCTAATGGATATCACAATATTTTGGCAAAACTAAATAATTGCATCTAACAGGAAGAAAGGGGCCTCTGGCAGGTACTGAGCACAGCACAGCATATGATTTGTTGTATTTTGTCTCCCAGGAATTTCTAGAGTTTATGTTTTAGGAGTAGAACATTTAGAAGTAGCATTGTGTAGGCATGTTAGCTTTTGTGCTTTATTGCACAAAAGTTAGGAAAATCAAAAAACAGAATTTGGTCATTTGCAGGGTCTTCTTTGTCCTCATTTGATTTGAGTTAGAAGTGGTCCAGTAAAACTGCAGGCAATTTAACTAACTTTGGTGGAGGTTTTTACAGATTAATGAAAACAATATTTTTTTAAGAATTTTCTTAAGAGATGTGTTTTTAAAATTTCAAGCACTTAGAACTGGGCAAACAAGGTGTTGCCAGATGGAGGCTCTGCTGAGTGGGTAATGACCACATGGAAATACCAGCCTGGGGAGGGACACCCCAGTCTTTGTTCATAGCAGGCGCACTGGTTTGGGGCCTAATGCGCATCTCTAAAGAACTCAAACACTGTTTTCTCTTTGTTAGATAAATAAACTCCTTGATGTCTATTTGTAAGTATTTGTGAGTCTCTTGTAAGCAGTACAAGGCAGTAAGAACATGAAGGAGATGTTTTGCAGGTTGGCTGTTGAGTAAAGCCTGTCTATTTTGATCAAGGTCCCAAGGGTCTCCCACCCAAGCCCCTGCTTGATGTTCTGAATTGTGTTTCTCTGATTGTCATCCAAAGCCAGCCTGCCATCCACTGTAGATCACATACATAAGCAACAACGAAGTTTGCTCCTTCCTGTGGTGGAGCTAGCCTTGAGAAGTAGCCAATGGGCCCATTTAACTCTGTTTTCCAGCTCGTTTATCCAAGGGCTCAATGCACCACTGCAACCCTTCATATAACAGAAAGCCAGTGTTTGGGGGGCATTTGGTTTCAACTTGCTTATGTTTGAACATTTATATTCATAATAGTGCTAATCTCTAAGGGACTCAAATCACATTAAGAGCTTTATCTTAGGCTGCCAAGGAAATTAGCGTGTATCCACATGACTGGGAACTATGAGAAATTGGGTTGGGCCTACAGAAATTTAATAAGCTCCAACTTTCATTTCAATTATCTTTTCCATGAGATTTTGTTTTGAAACCCATGAAGTCAGGCCAGGCCATTAGCATTCCCTGTGCACACATGCCCCCCACCTGCACACAGTCCTCTCCCGCCTGTGCCCCTCGCCAGAATGAACCAGCCCTTCTCTGAACCACCCTGTGTCTGGGCCACACCTTCTGCCACAAGGATATTTCTTTTTGTCTGGCTCCCTTCTGACTTCGCACATTTGTCTTCCACCAGAGGGAACGGAATGGTTGTTTTTTTCTGTGAGTCCACGCCAGAGTTTAGGTCATGCCAGTCAAGTAACCGATGCCCAGTAAATGGTACAGGACGGAAGTTAGCTTATGGCAGGGGGTCAGTGTTGGGGAAGTAGAGGAGCCTTGGGGCCTCAGTTCACTGTCAGTGTAGGGAGGGAGTTTTGGGGGGAAATCTGAATAGATTAATTTGAATAATCTATATGGCTAATTTATAGATAAAAAGGCACAAGAATAGGGGAAAAATCCCTCTTGGCAATCAGAGAGATGAAAGTGAAGTAGGGAATGCCCCTGATTGCATTACAGAAGAGGAAACCGAGATGATTCTTAAGAAGTAACTTGTTGAAGCTACAGTGAGAGCTCAGTGTAGCCAAGATGAAGAGAGGCCCATTTGCTTTCTCGGCAGAGACGCAGCGTAGTAATCTCTGAGGAGCACTGCCTGTCAGACTAAAAATATGACAGGAGTTATCCAGTGGGGGTTGGAGATCCAACACCCCCCCCCAACCTGCAGGACTGAAGACTCTTGAGGCATCGAATTTTAAGTTGCAGTCCAACATTCCTAGAAATCTCACTGCCAGAAGCTCTGTAAAAATGTGTTAGCTAAGCTTTGGCTTTTTTTTTTTTAAGAATTCATATTTAAATCTACTTTTTTATCCCTGCATGGAGAGTGCTGGTGTGTCAAGACTGAAATGGCTCACTAGAAGGCTGAGCAGGAGTCTAGTAGGTTCGGGGCAGGCCTGCAAGCACAGAAAAGGCATAGTGGTGTTGGTTTCAGGGGGTGGTGGGGATGTAACCCGAGAAAAGACTGATGAAAGCAAAGGAAGACACCAAGAAAAAGTGGGAGGGAACCTAGAAGGACAAGAAAGGGGGAAAATAGAGCAGATGCACCCCACAATGAAAATCACTGTAGTGCCCACTGGGCAGAAAAGTGACTTTTGTGTTTTTCTTTGACTTTTACCAGACCTGCAATAATTTCTTTTCTTCCCTTTTTTCAACTTTCCCTTTTTTATCCACAAATATCTCTGGAAGGTCAGAGCAGGGTGCGCTCTGTGAGCCTACTCTTGACGTGGATGTTACTGACCGGAGAGAATCATAGCAATCTTTCTACCAAATCGCCATTTCTTTCCCTTTTAGACTGACCCAAGCAAAAGAGAGCCTGATGCATCAGGACAACGGGAACTTCTCTCCCTAAATCAGAAATCCTTATGTCGAGACAGTCCTCTGCAGAGAGCCACACAGTCCAGCATGATGCCAGAGTCCAAACAAAAGCTAGACAAGGCACTAGAAATAATGTTTAGTCCTACCTCCTCTCCTCCTTCCTCACTGCACATCCTCTGCCAGATCACTGTAAGAATTGACTTTTTATGCCTGAAAGGAAAATCGAGAGATCTCATCAGGAACAGGCTTTTAAAAGAAGGCTGAGTTGCTGCATTATTGTCTGGACTCTCATTGCTGATATATGAATAAGCTTGCCTTTTCACATGAGTGGAGAGTGGGAGAATTATATCTTGTTGGGAAAAAAGAATGACACCAGCAGAAACTAGACGTAAGTCCTTTAGTGTCAGCCAACAGGTATAATAAAAATGAGCTTGCTTTTTCCCTTGTAGTCTAAACTTTATCAAAGAGACAAGGATATAATAAGGGGGCAGGTCACCTGTATTCTAGCCTATGACATCTTGGCTCTGGGCAAGCCCATTTTGCTGGGAATCATGGCTGTGTGTAGAGAGGTCATGTGATACAGTAGACAGGCAAGACATTTATGTCCGATGTTTTAGTTTGGGCCCTGGTTTCATGGCTTACTAATGGTACGTCTTTGGGAAAGTTATGTATTACTGGTCATCTGTAAAGTGGGGGTGACAGAGGCCACAGCTTACCTGTGGGTGGTTGTGAGGTCACCCTGCTTGGTAGGCAGAGTCTCCTTTATCAGCTCTGTGTGCCCTATATTTGGTTTTATTTGTAATACACCAATATAATAATAAAAAAGAGAAAGTTATTGTTTCATCGCCAATGTATGTCCACTCTTTTTATTTAACGACCATTTTTTTTGTCCTACTGCGTTCCAAGCCAGAGGCCAGGAGGCTATGTACCCACTTCATACTACGGCATTGCAGCACTGTGAGATTTGCCCCTTATCTAGCACCAAATGACCAATTTGGGGACCTTTAAAAATCAAGATAAAAAGCCAGGAAGATTAAGGAGTAAGCTAATTTTTAAAAACAACAACTCTTTTCCTGTATTCTTGTCTCATTTATATGGGGCTGGTAATTTTTAAAATTAGATTTTCCTCTAGACATTTCATACTAAAAATGATAACAATTCCCTGTCCCTTGTAATTGCATTTCTTTTGATTTTCTTTTATTATGACTTACGTGTCACTGACACTTTTTTTCTTGGAATGTTAATAGTATACATCATTGAGCTAAAAGGAAAAAAAATACTGTCTTTATAAAAATGGAAACAGAAAGAGGGGGAAAGTGGATATTCCTCTCTTTTGGCTCCAAACAAGGGAAAGCCTTCTTTCCTTGTTCTCCATACATGCCAAGGTTGATGTAATAGATCCAAACCAGTTTTGAGTGATCTGAAATGGAAAAAAAGACGTCTTAAGCTCCAAAAGCAATTTTTCACAGACTGATAACCCAAAAATTACCAATAGATTTTCTCGGAAGTGTCAGAGGTGGAGTTAGGAAGGCACATTGTTTGAAAAAGCCTTCAGGATGGAAAGTTTCTGTTCAGTAGGATGCTGAAGGAAACCTAAGAACTACCACTCGGAGGGGCCGCAGAGGAATGTACAGGAATCCTGAGTCACGTAGGTTCTATTACCTGAGGAACAGGGCGGAAAACCATACAGCTCTTCTGGTTGATGGATTAACTTATCATCAAAAGTCACCAGCAGTGAATTTATGATTGATACACAGTGCACATTTCTGTAAGGCATCCTTTAATTTTTCATAAAATCATCTCAGCACCGTTGAAATATGGCTTTCGTTCCATTTGAAGTGGGGCCCTAAAGAGCTATCGCGTGGATTCTTAAGCAGAAATAGATACAGTAGTTGGAACTCTAGAAACCCTGCCTGGGATTCTAATTCCTGGTGCCTTGAAGGGTTTGGCATATGTTTCCTTTGATGTCTAGAATATCAAGCACATTCCTGGCTTGTGCATTATGGCAGGTCATGTCCCAGTTCACCTAGTATAAAACCACCTCTAGGATGCAGGCCTCTGTTGGCACCCATTATAGCTGTGGTTGAGACTCTGATGTTTACTGAGAATCAAAAAGGGTACAAGAGCCTGATTCTTCCAGCCTCCCAGTTGCTTAACTGTTTTTATCCTCTCTGCTTTTTATGCACAGAAATAAGACAGAGTTCCAGAATCCAAACATTACATCTCCTTGAAACAACTAAGCGCCTTTATCAGTCCATAGGGCATTCTCTTCTCATTGCAAATGAGATTTTGAAACCCAAATTGATGACCCCCTGGGTGGCAAGGAGGGAACCTAGAAAGCAGTGTTCAGCATTCAGCCCCACAGCTGGCCTTTGTGTGAACGATGATACACTGAGGGTATCATATCTGCCCATAGAATTGTCTGTCGGGACTACGTTGATGAACTGCTCAGCTGGGGGGCAGTGCTGCTCAGACTCTTGCCTTCGAAAAGGTGTGTCCCAGCACCAGATATTAAAACTTCGGAATTCTGGCTAAAGATGTTACAGACATGAGGGTAGTGAAATTATAGTTTTTAATATTTAAAATCTCCTTTAATAAAATTACCTTTTCCGAGTGATACCTGTTTAACTCAGTAATCCATTAACTATGAATTTATGCCTGAGGGTCAAATATCTTTTAAAACCCTCCAGGTGTGTATGCAATAATTGTAATTTTTTTTTTAAGTTTTCCAGGGTGTTTCAGGAGGTTGGGATTACTTTCAAAGACATTTAAATGATGTTTCAGGTTCAAATGGAAATAAAAAGTGCATAAAATTGTAAGACTTGAGAATTTCAAGAATTTGGCAGAGGTGAAAACATACAAAGAAAACATGAGCCATAGATGTTTTCATTATTTTCCTTTATCTGAAACAAATCCCTCTCCAGTTGTCCCATAGCTGTAATATCAGCATTTAACTCATGAGGGTTAGAGGGGGTTTGTAGAACAACCCTCAAGCTAACTTCAGCCCAGATCACAAGCCTGGAGTCCTGTCAGGCTGCCATGGTCAGATGCAAAAACAAAGCTTCACGTTTCACCATCCCATTGCAAGTCCAGCCCACGCTCCCTGTCGGAGCCCAAGACCAGGCTCCTCTGACCAGAAGAGGTCCGTCACGGCTGTGGCCAAGCCCTCTGTCAGCTTCCATCGTTGCACTCAGCCAGTGTTTACTCCTTCACATATTTGAGGGCATGGAGCATTAACATCTTTCAGAAAACTTAGAGCAGGCTTGTTCTAGAACAGGACAGGCAAATGGAAAACAGGAAAACAATCAGAACTGAGGAATGAACTTTAACTGATAAAATACAAGATAAGGAGGGAACAGAAAAGCAAGGTAAAAGACCAGGACCTTGGAGAAGATAAGGAGGTGATAAGGGATTTGGGAGGTAAGAGAGATGTCCTGCTATACTGGAGGTCAGAGAAGCCAGGTCGCGGGGTCTCAGAGGACCTGGACTATAAACAGCCTGTTTTATCTCCCATGGTCCTGGCCCTTCACCCAGGAGCAGGCTCGAAGCCTCCTGTGCTGAAATAGAGTTGCGCTCATGTTGGTTGTTAGTTCACTGGAGCACAGTGGATCCTGTGGTTCTTTTCCATTGGTTCATCTTTAACTGGGCAATAATATTATCAGAGAGGTTGCGCTGAACACTTTCTCTCTCAGCGTGTACCTCTGCAAATGTTGTACAAAAGTGTTTCTGATTTGTTGGGTCTGACTGTGACAGTCACAAGTGTGCCCCACAAACTTCCAGCCTTCCAGAAACAAACCTAATATTAAAGGATTAAGCACAAATAGGGTCTTGTGAAGCACTCTGTAGGTAGGGTCCCAGGAATTTAAAGGTCTCTGTCTTTGTGAAATGGTAAGAAATGTTAAAGTTGAACTCAGCAGGGAAGGCTTGCTAGCCATGAGGAAGCATCAGTGTCATTTACAGAAGATCGTAGCATTGCCAGCTGGGCTGTCTGCCTGATGAGCAGTGGGTAGGGCCAGTGTGGCAATGCTTCCCTCATCATATGTCTCTGGTGGACTGCTGTCCTTGTTCATACACACTGTGGGCACAGTTTCTCCTGATTACGAGGAAACAGTTGATCTGATCCACTGAAAAAACCACCAATTGTCTCTGTGGAGGTTCTTGGGCTCCGTACTTTAATATTCTGAACAGGATTCAAATTGGTTAGATTAGTTTTTGTGACTCAGGGAAATTTTATTCTCCTTCACATTCCAGAATTCCCTGTGAAGCTGCCCTGCAACTATGAAGACTTTTTCTGAATTATAGGGAAAATATTTCTCCTTTGCGATTTGTGCCTGTATCACATGACATTTTTAAACAACCTTGAGGTGGCACTTGCAGCACCCACCACCAAGGCCAGGCTGTAGACTGGGCGGTTCCCATGGGATTGAGTTCCACAGAGTTCCCCGGGGCAGGTGGAGTGGGGTGGTCCTTGTGAGTTGTGGTTTCTCGAGATAACACAGCTCAGTTTCCCCCTGCCTCACCCCTGTCAGCTGCGTAGACCAGCTCGCTTTGGGACCTGCATGGGCTGGCCTCAAGTTCCCATCCTAATTCCACGTCCTGAAAAGCCATCCCTAGCTTGCTTCTGTTCAGAGTCAGTACAGCCCATTTCCTGTCTAATCTTCTGTCCCCCCCAGCCTATCTTAAAAACTCTGATGCATTTATTCAAGCTTCCCTTGTCTGTCTTTAGAACTTCCTTTATAACCTCTCTCATTATTGCTTGTTTCCCCAGGGACTGGATCTTGAATGTTTTTTCTGCCTCCAAAGGAAAAGCAAAGTGTACCTGGAAAGCACATGCCTAGGAGTTGTGCAGTCTTAGATTTGAATCTTAGCATTGCTACTATGAGCTGTGTGACCTTAGGCAAATTGTGAAACCTCTCTAATAGCAACCTCTTCTGTTTCATGTTATTTATAAAAGCTGTCTGTGAGGCTTGGCACAATGTTACATCTCAGGTTTAGTGTGATACCAGAGGTAGACACTAAATAAATACTTTGATAAGTGGTTTAGCTGCAGTTGGATTGTTTGATTCAGATATGTCCAAAGGAAGCAGGCTATCATTTATGAGAGAAAACTGTGCAGTGCTAGGAAGAACCATCCGAAGTTTGTATCAATTCTTTTATGAAAGCTAGTTTATGCGTGTGGAGCTGAAACTGGCCAAGCGGTTTCTTAGAAATAGCAGTTTGCTAGGCCTAATGTCCCTCCTAAAGGCTTTGCCTGCCTAAACTCAAGCTTCTTCTTACAGCTTTAGGGGTGAGCATCTCGAAGTCATCCCACTGGACTAGCATTTATTTATTGAGTACTTGATTTAGATGATGAGTGTGACGCTAGTCCACCTTGAGGAGCTTGTTGTCATACAGAGAGCCATGGGCACTTGTCTTCTCCCATAGCACCTGGCACAGTGCTGTGCACAAATCAAATGTTCACTAAATGTTTGCATCAGTGGCCTCCAAATGAGCAGTCTGGCCCCAAAGTCTCATCACAGATGCTGTAAGATCACGTGTAGAGACATGGACACTGACCACTGACCTGCCAGAGCAGCCTGGAAAGTTTCAGCCCTGCCCTTTAGCCAAAATAGCAGTCCATGTACAAAGCCCCGGAGGTGTTATTCAAACCCCATTTCAAGTCCAACCCACAAATGCAAGTGTACATTCTGCTGGCAGGTCCCCTGGGCTCACAAAGCATTGCAAATGTGCCTGGCCCATGATGAGCAGATGACTAGCAGTGACAGTTGCCATGGAAGTCAAGCTCCAAAGGGTGTGGCCATTCTCCTTTTGAATCCTCACTGCCATCACCATGGATGAGCCTTACATGGTGGGTATGTGTAGCTTCCTGCCCTTCTCATGTCCACAGCAGGCACACATCACTGCGAGAGTGTCCTGTGTCAGGTCAGCCAGCTGTCAACTGTCCCTCTGGAGGTTGTGCTGCTGGAAGATTTTCTAGCCCCTTCTCTCATTTGAAGCTCTTCCATGACTGCTTTCAGGACCACTCTCCTTCTCTCTGTATGTATGGCTGTGTAGTTCTGGCAATGGAAAGCACACTGTCAGAAATCATTCTTGGTAAATATTTATTCAGACAAGAGGCCACACCAGAATACCTCATCCGTGTGTTAATGAGCCCGAATCCAGAGTCACACTCCTGACCTGACTCAGAGGTCACACCATCCAGTCCTACCAGCTCTCGCCATTAACAAAAACTTTGCATTTTCCTTGTGATAGAAAGGTCTACTGTCCTGTCTGAGGACAGGAAAACTGTCTGATGAGGAAGGAAGAGGGCTGTCAAAGAGCCAAGCAATGTGCCCTGAAATGCATCTGGTTTTATTCATGTTGAGTCTTTCCAGGTGAACTGAACTAAATCATAAACTACAAAATGAAAGCAGATTTTCCTGAGCACATGGAGCACACTGAGAGTTCAGCGCCATCCACCAACCCCTCCCCCAGAGGATGTAATTGCTCTTCTCTTACTGTTGTCTGGAATGACAGCATGGAGAAGTGTTTCCTGTGGGCTGCTCAGAGGATCGCCTTGGTCACTTTGACTGTCACAGAATAAATGGCTCACTGGGTTGAAAATCAAGTATCTGGGAACAGAGTTGGGCTTGTATGTAGTGCTTTGGGTGGGATGTAGCAGCCTATGGGGTTTTCAGTAGAGTATTCAACTTACTTGCCCCAGACAGAAAACAGCAGGATCAGTACCACTGCGGGCAAATCTGGTCCTTAACAGATGTTATCTGACTCTGTGGTAGGTATCAAAGCAAGAGCTCAGGAGCCAGTGCAGCGTTGGAACTTCCAGAAAAGGTGTTCCGACCAATTTCTTAACCAGTCCCGTACAGCACATGTCAGACAAGGCATGGCTGACAGCTTCCAGTGCCTGGCTAGCTGCAGATACCACTTACACAAATGCCTTCTGCTTTGCTCTTTTCATTCCAATATATTCCTCCTCCAGGGTTGAAACGACTTTCAGCAAGTTCCTATTAGGAAATGCAGGCTCTTAATACTTGCCCCCCACCAACCTCAGTCAACACTTTCTGATTTAAACAAGTGAGAATCTGACGTTCAGCCCCCAGCTCTACCCCTCCACATTCAGTCACTGAAGAGACTCCTCTCCCTGTGCCCCAGCAATGGTGTCCTGATGACAACAATTAGGCTGAGCTGCAGACTTTAACAAGAATTTGCTTTCAGTTCCCATTTTTGGCATATTTTCATGAACTAACTCTTGCAGCAGCAGGCACGGAGGTAGGTAGGCTTGGCCATAAGTCAGGCACAGTAGGTCACTATATGCCTACCCAAAATAATGGCTGTCAGTAGAGCATGTTACCTGCCACCAAGTCCTGTGAAGTACATGGTGATTAGGTTTGTGCTCACATTCAAGTGTGGACACTGGGTCAGGTATGGACACAGAGAGAGATGTGGACACTGGGGAGGAGCTCAAAAGACACCTGTAGCTCCAGATCCCAAAAAAGACGGTTGGTGGATCAACTCCCAATGTTCATCTGCATGTGGAATCCACAGCCTATACCAGGCAGTTGAGAGTCCTATTTTGATATTAAGAATAAGCAAAATTCTCACCTACTTGCCATTCTGAGGCACAGTGACTTCCCCAGTTCAATTAAAATAGGTGTAAGAGCTGCAGTGGTGGTGCACACTTATAATTGTACCTATAGGAGCCAGAGGCAAGATCACTTGAGTCCAGGAGTTTGAGACCTGCCTGAGCAACAGAGTGAGACCCCATGTCTTTAAAAAGAATGGTATGAAAGGTAGTGGGTTCTGTTGATACATGGTGATGAGACTGGGAAAGAGCCTGTGGGATAAGTAATCCGGCTTACATCCATAAAAGCAAAGAGGTGGGAAGTGCAGAGACATACAGGAGACCACAACAGCTTAGCTACCATGCTGGAAGCAGGAGGGAATGTAATTGGAAGGCCCAGTGGAAAAGCTGAGTACAGGAAGTTCTGAGGCTAGGGATGGGTTTGGGCGGAAAAGGGCTGTAGAAGTGGAATGTGGCAGAGGTGGGCCACTCCAAAGGGAACCCGGGGAGCAGCCATCTGCAGCAGTTCTGGCCAGTTTCTGACATGCGTGAGCATGTCCCAAATCATATCCCAAAGGATGGATGTGAAGGGGTGAAGAATAAGATCATTAACAGTGTAATCTCAGAACAGTTCTCATGTGAAGAAAATTCAAGGCCCAGAGGGAAAGCAAGCTGCTCACTCGCAAGGATGGGGCCCGGTACAGCTCTCAGCCTTCACAGGTTCTCGCTGTGTAACTCAGCCCTTGTGCTACTGCCTACTTCTGTTTTTCTCTTCCTTTCTTCTTCCTTCTTTCCTTTCCTTTCTTTCTTTTTGTTTGAGAATGACAGTAGTGCAAAATTTCTAACTGAAGGACAAGTCAGTATGTCTGTTGAGTTCCACGTGGTGTAAAAATAGTCTATCCTCCCTTCATGGAGTGCAAGAAATATAAGTTGTTTTTATTGAGATACAGTTCATATATCATGAAAACCCATTTACAAGGATAAATTCATTGGTTTTTAGCTTATTCACAAGGTTGGGCAACAACCATCACCATTATCTAATTCCAGGACTTTTGCAGCACTCCAAAAAAGAAGCCCTGTAACCAGTTAGCAGTTACTCCCCCTTCTCTCTTCTCCGTAGCCCCTGGCAACCGCTAATCTGCATTCTGTCTCTATGGACTTGCCTATTTTGGACATTTTATGTAAGTGTAAAAATCATACAGTATTGGACCCTTTGTATTGGGCTTCTTTTGTTAAGTATGATATTTTCAAGGTTCACCCATGCTGTAGTATGTATCAATGTTTCATTTCTTTTTATGGCTGAATAATAATTCCATTGTATGCCATATTTTATTTTTCAGTTAATAGATATTTGGGTCATTTTTTATCAGCATTAAATGCTGATATGAATACTCATAATTTTTTGTGTAAACGTATAGTTTCAATTAAATTGGGCATATATCTAGAAGTTGAATTGATGAATCAGTTGATAAGTGTATTTAACTTTTTGAGGAACCACCAAACTCTTTCCATACTGACTATGCTATTCCACATTCCCATGACCAGTGTATGAGGGTTCCAAATTCTCTACATTCTTGCCAACACTTGTTGCTGGCCATTTTTTTTTAAAGCATAGGCATGTCTGAAGTTTCCTCTCACTGATTTTGATTTGTGTTTCTGTGATAACTAATGATCTCGGGCATCTGTTCATGCACTTACTGGCCATTTGTGGAAATGTCTACTCACATTCTGTTGAGTTTTCTATTGGACGAATTTTGTTGTGGGATTGTAATACGTAAGTTTTCTCTTTCCAGCATTCTTGTACATCCAACATAAAATCATAAAGCCCCCAAAATAGTGAAAAATCTTAAGCCCCCCCCCCCAAAACAAGGATGGGCTTAATGCAGGACAATGCAAGTGCTCAGCATCTCTAGCCAAAGAAAGCAATGGAATGAGAAAGTAAGGAAGAAAATGGAAAAGCTTTGTTCTAAAGCCAAACTCCCTACAAGGCAGGTTAGTGAGGCTTCAGTGTCTGAGATCCTGAGGAGAGCACCTTCCCTAGAGCCTTGCAGGCAGTTGTGAAGTAAGACAGCACCACCAGTCCTCTCTCCAGGCCAGGGCACTGAGCCTAAATGGGCCTCCATGCACAGAATGTACTGAACTCACTAGGAATATTTTCATACATATTAAAGCTACTGTAAAGGATTAGAATATTACCGAGCAGTTATTATAGGGCAGAGCCTGTATCTTATTTAGCTTGAATGCTCTTTGACACCTTTTCAAAGTGTGTCTGGTGACTAAATGAACGAGCAGGTTGAAATGAGATTTCAGGGTGTGATACAGACCGGGCTTTCAGTCTCTTGTTATGGGCTTATTACTGCAAGCTGTTGAATTAGAGGGCATGATTATTAACATATTTTAGCACATTTCCCTACAAATGCATTTCTTTGCCCATGTTCGTATGTGTCTCATGGAGCACTAGACTGATCATCTCCTTGCAGGAGGGACCAGAGTCTGCAGGTGGCTGGGGAACTCTCCTTGCAGTATTTACCTAACTGAGACCAGGTGGGGATTGATCTCTCTGCCTCTCTCCAGATCTGTCTGCTTCTCCTCAGGTGGTGCCAGGGCAGTAAGCTGCCTCACAAATCCTCTGAGATCCCACCTGGGGAATGGCTGGCTCTGGGCTTGGGTCTTCTCTCACAGGTGAACATGGCCACGCATCTTTGACCTGGCCATGTGGCTGCAGTTCCTAAGAGCATCAAAGATGCCTTTGCAAATAATTTTCACACTGTGCCTTGTTTAAGAAAGGAAGCAGCCATTTGGACTTCTCATTTCTCTGCCTCCCGGGCTCCTGAGGGCCTCTGCCTTATTTGCAACCTCAGCTAAATTTGCATAACAAAATATATCAAAACTTCCCTGGGCCAGCCTTAGTAGACAGGCAAGTTTTGTTTTTGTTTTGCTTGGGTTTTTCATCTCCTGCCATTTGTCCAGCAGGTTTCTAGTTACATCCAAATGACACTTAGATTAGGTTTCATTGTATGTCCTTGGCCTGTGATTCAACTAGCCCCTCCCCCGGGCCAACAGCTCCTCCAAGACCGACCCTGGATTCACCGAGAAGGCTTCTGCAGCAGCCCCGGCACGGTGGAGAAGGGAGAGCGTGCTTCTCACAACCCTGTGTCTCTTCGTGATCTCTGGGCCAGGCAGCTGTGTGGCCTTCAGTTTTATGCTCAAGGGTTATTTTTTCCCTTTCCTTTTCCCTCCAACCCGGAGTCAGTATTTTGGGAGTGGTGGGAGGGTGCGGGAGGCGGAGTCACGGGCAGAAGCAAGCCTGCAACTGCCAGAGCCGCGCTGCTCCGCAGACAGTATCCTCAAGGCTCATTCAGCACAATGTGGCTGCAGAGGAAATCCTGCTCGGCCAATGATAAGGGGGAAATGGAGTCACTTCCTCACCAGCTGCTTTATTCAGGTAGAAAAAGTCCTCACTTCCTTGCATGTGCTTGCTTCCCCTTTTGCTCAGAGCCAAGTCTGGTGTCAGGAGAACCACTGCTTCCGTGGCCTTATAGACAGCTCCGGGCTCTGCTGTGGGGTATGTCCCCCATGGCTCGTTTCTCTTGTTCCTTTTCCCAGTGTTCTCTCTCACCCAGCAGTTGTATGTCAGCAGATCAGTGGTGTTGGGAATGAGTCTGATCTCCCCTTAATGGAATCTCTGATGCAGAAGCCTCTAATGCCTTTAAGTTTGCATGGTTGTGCAGAAACAGCTTCTTGACCTTGGTCATCTCCTCTGCCCAATACAATAGGTACCAGAACTGCCTCTTCTGATGCCCTGGATTATTGTGCTTTTAGCTCAAGGTAGCATCTTTCAAAGCATACCTTCCTAGCACTCTGTTACAGCAAGAATCTCCCAAATAGAAGGGTAGATGGTCAGATGAGGTTAAAATATGCTGCTCAACTTACCCCCATCATGGTGATTCACAGCATGTGGGGACAGGGGTGATCTTACTAATAAAATGTGATCATCAGAATGACCAATGCTAATGGGTACACTGTGCCCTTACAAACTGGCTGAGCATACGGCCCTGGTAGGAAGAAGACACTAGAAGCTGCAAACAAATAAACAAGATACTAAAGTTTAAGTCAGTCATTTATTTTGGTCTTTGCAAAAAAGTATCTTTTAAAAAATAGCATCCTATAGAACATATTTGCAAAACCTGCTGTGTAGAAAAAGAAATCAGTTTCTTTCAGTTCCATAAATATTTGCTGTGTGCCTAATAGAAACTTCAGGGATCCAGAGATAAGTAAAATATATCCCTGTACCTCCTCCAGGTGCTATGGTTGAATGGGCAAGGCAAGCATGGAAACGGATGATCTTCAGGTAACATTGTGACCAGGGACCACCAAGGATTATTTAGCCCAACCTAAGAGCTAAGAGAAAGTTTCCTGCAGAAAATGATTGCACCAAAGCTCCAAATTAACCGGAATTAATTTAAAAAGTGGTAGAAGCTGAGCCGCAGGAGAACTAGGTTGGACCAGAGCACTGGGACCTTGGTCATGAGAGAATTTGGACTTAAGCATGGAAGTAACAGATTTTATTCTGAATGGATCACTCTAGTTGCAATACAAAGAGAAGATTTAAGAGCAGAACCCAAGACTGGAGGCAGAGCAGTCAGGTTGGAAATCACAGCAGTAGTCTGGGGGAAAGAAGGTGATAGGACAGAGAAATATTCAGGTGGTACAAACAGTGGTACATTTACTGTCCCGTCCTATTCCCTTGCCTGTACCCTTAAGTGCCAATAACTTAGCTCCAGCTGCAAGACATGTGGCGTCTCCACTCTTCTCTGAGGACTTCCTCTGGCCCCCAGGAACCCACCTCACCTATGCCTATGATGGGCTAGAAGTGCATAAGAGCAATCTTCAACTCACATGTGGCAGGAAATGATGCCTTAAACCCCAGCTCCCTAACCCATCCATGGGATAACAGGAGTTACAGATTTTTCATCAGCCATGTGTTTCTCCAGCAGGATTAAACTCTAGTTGCCAGTAGCAGTCACATGCTGATATAGGGATTCCTGTATGGTTGCTTTTTCTCTTCTCTCTCACTTCCCCTCTGCCCTGCTAGAGTACCCTGGAATCAACTCTGGAATAAACTTCTTATGCTTAACCTCTGTCTTTTGGGGAACCCACACTACGACCATGGTGGGATTTACTGATGGAGGGATGTCGGGTAGGGAACGTGGAAACAAGGAAGATGCACCCAGGGTGTAGGTTTCCGGGGTGCATCAGCACCGCGAAGGCAGGAGGACGGGTGCCAGCCTCAGTGGAGGGCAGGCTGATTGTCACTCCTGTGGAACATCTCAGAAAGCTATTGGAATAGAAATCTGGCAGTTAGAGTAGGAAGTAGGGCTGGAGATGAAGATTTCAGAGATGTTAACATGAGGATGGTGTTCGAGATGAGGAGAGAGAAGATTGGCAAGAGAGGGATGGTCCAGATGGAAGTCAGGGGCATCAGGGCTTCCAGGAGACATCTAGGGAATTCTCCAGGGGGCAAGGGGCCTCTCAAGGAGAGCAGAGAGTGGAAGGCTGCCCTGGTCAGAATACCTGGTCTAGTACAACCGGAGAGGGAGAACTGGCCACAGGAGCATGTCGGTGCTCCCTGTGGAGTGCTCTCAGAGGCACAGGAGGGGAAGAAGCCGCACCGAGTAGGTTAAAACGTGGGTTAGAAGGGAGCCAGCGAGAGGGGTCGTAGCTTGTCTGGGAGGAGAAAGAGAAGATAATGGTGGGGGAGACGCCACCTCAGTGCAGACATTGTGAGAAAATAGGGACATCTATACGCTGGGGACAAAGGGATAGAAGGAGGGTTCAGTTGAAGTTATAGTTGAGAGCGGGGACCGTCAGTGAAGGAAAGTTCCAGGAGCAAAGGGAGAGCGGACTCAGGATGAATGATAGAGAGGAGCAGAGCACGGTGGTGGAGATGGAGGTTAGCACGCCAAGAGCTGTGGGGATTCAAGCCCAACGGCCCCAAACTGCTCAGAGATGAGAAGGACAGCACTGGCTGCTAAATGGTGAGGGGCCCAAGTGAGAAAAGTGGCGGCCATTTGGAACGATCATGGAAAAAGACCAGGGAGAAATCGGAAAGGGGTAAAGAATGGCTGCGTGGTTTCCAGTTGGGAGTTTAGAGCGCACACACACACACACACACACACACACACACACACACACAACCTCACAAGAGCTGATCTTCAGCAAAACCCAGAAGCCCACCTGAGGCTCCTTGTGGGATGGAGTCAAGTTGGGGAGAACTTGACTGTGATAATAATACAATGTTATTCCAAAACATAGATACGCTCGTAGTATAACAGTAATATATATATTAATTTATACTATATAATCTACTATTACATATGTGTATGTTATTAATATATATGTTAGTATGTTAGTAAAATATATTTAAAAGTAATAACATTCCATTATATGGATGTGACAATCATATCTTCAAGGATTTAATTTGTTTCAAGGTTTTTTTCTATTATAATCTGTGGATTTTTAAAAATATAACTAAATAGAAGAGGAATTACTAACGAAGGATAGTTTTAAACCTAATCAACATTAGCAAACTCAAAGTGTCTGCGTGCACCCTTTTGTGGGTACGGTTCTCAGTGTCACCCTTTTCCATTTTTGTCAATCTAATTTAGTTCATTGGTTTACTTTTAATCTCACTTTATTTGGAATCACATTTAACTGATGCTTCTTACCGGGCTGTGAGGGGGGAAGGGAAACTCTGGAGGTGTGCTGCCCCCAGGGAGAGGAGCACATGCAGGACGGTTGCATCCAGAGACAGAGAAAGGAGACAGAGAGAGGCTGACAGAGGACCGCGATAGCTGTGAAGCAGGAGGGAGGACACCTGCCGGATTGAGGAGTCTTTGCTGTCTGTGACCAGCCACATCTGCCAGGCTTCCCCCAACTCTGCAGCTAGGATCTGGATCTAGGAGTTTGTTGCGTTGGGCCACTGGGAGTGGAAGTTGAACTGAGACTACCTGTGGCCTCAGAATTTAAAGCTCGGGGGAAGCCATTGTTGACAGAGCAACCACAGCCAGGGCCCTGCCTGCCACCTGTCTGACATGAGGACCAGCAGAGGGCAAAAGGACCCTCAGGTGGGCGCTGTGCACATCCCTGGGGCCTGGGTTGCTTTGCCAGCCCTGACTTGAGTAAGAGGTGCGGCACCTCCCAAACAGAGAGGGATTTGTCAGAGTCATGTAAGGATGGCCCAGGTTTTCTTTTTCCCTCTTTGTTGCTTTTAATACATAAAATGAATAAGTGTTTATTTAAAAATGGCTTTCAAACTTAAACAAATAATGACAGGCTGTTCAAACAGACTTTGGAAATTGCCCTAATCAGGATGTTTGAAAAAGCAAAAAGATTCTCTCCAAAAGTGGCTTTTCAGACATTCAACCCTGAAACCACAGAATCTCCTTTGCACTTTGCAGTCACAGAACAGCAAAGTTAGGGACAGGCCAGCGTCCAGGGGGTGAATAATATACCACCACCCCTCTCCTGGCTCATAATGCGTAAGGCATAGAGGGGCACTTTACCATCACTCCTCGTACTGCGGAAAAAAGAAACCAAAACATGGAATGGGTACGTTTTAATTCATGATTTCTATAGAAGTCACCATCTGCCTTCATAACCAAAAGCTGCCATCTTAGAGTGAGCTGGGAAATCACTTCTCGAGGAGCAGGCACAGGCCTGAGCAGGAGGCGGCAGTGGGGCCAGCGAGGTGTGGATTAGTGCTCAACTAGCACCCACACTTAAGTGACAGCTGATGGTAACCTATGCCAGTCTCCACAACCACCCACTTTATGGTTATGGCTGAAGAAAAGGAAGCTCAGGGTTAGATAATTTGCTGAAGGCTGTAAATAAAAGGTTTCAGCTGGACTGTCCTCCAAGTGCCCCGCCTGGAGCTGCAGTCACACCTTTGTCCATGTTGTTTGGGCCAAGAGATGCTGATTTACCTCATCTCTCTCTCAACATATGTTTCCATTATAGCACCGGAAATGGCTCATGAGATCCGCTAGAAGCACTGTACTTGGTGTGAGGGCATGAGGACGGGGAGAGGGATCAGCCAGCTCCAGAGAAGCCCTAAGGGTATATGGGGAGACCTTTATTCAGCACCCCCAGAACTGTGGACCGAAGTGGGAGAAAATGCCACTGAGAGTCTCACCTTCCCTCCCATGCTGGCTCCATGTCCAGGATGGCGAGGTAGCCAGTGACTAAGTTTGTTTCAGATTTTGCCATAGATTTCAATGTTGGTGACTGAAGAATTCAGGACCCACCCTTGGCCCTCTCAGTGTCTTGCTGAGTTACAGCACAGTGCCGTGAAGAATCCAGGGGTCCCTTGGCTGGGCTGCAGGGACAGCCGTCTTTCTCCCATCTGTGAAAAACATGGAGTAGAGGACTACTTGGCAGTCGCTGCTGTTTCCATGAGACTAGGTGCTCTTCCCAAGAGGTGGTTTGTCCTACTGCCTCTTCCGGTCTGGTTCTCCTTCATCGTGTGGAGAAGAAGCCTCTGCTTGGCAGTTGACCACAATGACACCTCAGCTGTTTGCTCAGAGCACTGAGCACGTATTTCACTTACATTAATTGCATGGCTTTTCTAGGACTCAAATTTAGACTTTTTAAACAATAGGTATTAAAAAAAAGAAGAAATCCTGTGCGCCCTCTCCTGGCAAAAGTTTATCTAGTTTCTCTAGAGATGTAGGACGCTGCCCAGTGAGCTCTTCTGGGTAGCTCAAATAATCCACCTAGTGCTAATTTGACCAGCACTGTTGACACACAGGACATTTGTTCTTCTGTTGTCCATGGTCAAGGTATCTCTTAAATGAGGGTTTCTCAGCCTTCACACTCCTGATTTGTGGGCTGCAGAATTCTTTGTGGCTGAACAGCTAGGTGCCACACTAGGTGCTAGTAGCGCCCCCACCCCAAATCACTCCAGACATTGCCAAGTGATCATTCTCAGTGCAAAGCCCTGCTCTGAACCCTTCCCTGCTCTGTAAAAGATCCCATAGTCACATGGAAGCCTGTAACTGAATGAAGTAGCCCAGCATAGCCCCTTATGACTGTGGGATATAGTTTTGATCAATGGTCAACTGAATTCTAGGAATTTCTTTAAAGAATAATTAAACAAGTAGACAGCAAATATGTACAAAAATACATCATAATATTTTTAATAACTAAAGTTTAAAGTTTAAAACTCCCTAAATAAATTTATTAAAGTATGACATTATATATGTTACAATATTATACAATATATAGTATTCAATGTAGAATACCATATACATTTATGAAAGCAAGTATGAATCTGAATTTCTTAATGTGTAAATTTCTCTAAATGCCTTCAACCCTCACTTCAAAAACTACTCCAGGATTCCCAGTGGTTGCTATATACAGAAGGAATAATTTAAAACAGATTAATGAGCATCTGGTGTTTGACCAAATTCAAACCAATGACTAAACTCAGGAAGCATTGATTATTAATTGAACAATCATTTTCTAAACACCTGCAATGTACCTAATGAGGCTCAGCACTGAAAAGACAAAGATGATACCTGGGCCCTCTGCGGTAATACTTGCCCTGTGAACAAGAGCCCTGTGAACGTTGTTGCAGTCCCCTCCCCACAGCCACACTCAGGGTTAAGGCATGTGGCTGTTCCCTATAATAAAATTGTGTACTTTGGTTTAAAATTGTTAGAAGTGATGTGGAACTGTATCTCATTCTTCTTCTTCAGACCAGAATAAGCCACACCAAATGGAAAGGATTCATTTATTGATTTATATATCCAAATATTTATTCAGAGGATTGTCCATATACTATTAATTGGGTCCACATGTAGAACGTAGTCTTTCCAATTTCTAGGAAATGAACATCCAATGATTTGTTCAGTCTAAGACAGTCCAGAGAGGGAGCTTTGCTCTAATGCACCACAGACCCTACTTCAAATGCAGTGGCAAGAGCCTTTCCTCGGGTACCTGTGTAAATAGTGACACACCACTGACCACATGCTTTGAGGATTTCACAAGTTAAGTCAGAGGCACATTTGCAGTCATCCAGTCTAGCTACCTACAAGAGAAACCCCCATCAGCTTCCTTTCCTGGGGAAAATGCGTTCTCAACCTCAGATGCTCTGCACCCCACTGTCAAGACTGCTCCTCTGTGTCCACTAACTCAGCATCCTGCCAGACCCAGCATGGACATCAGCAGATAAAGGGGTGCTGGTTTGGATCTACATTCAAATCCTGGATCTCCCACATGGCTCAGCCTCTGTGACTCTCAGAAGCTTATATTGCCAATATAAACACTTACTATGATATAGTTTTCTATATAAATTTTTATCTACTTGTTCAGTTAGATTTTTTTAAAAAAATACATTCCTAGAGGTGACCTCAGCTTACCATTCATCAGACCTCATCCTTCGGGCCTGAAGGGCTGTGCTGAGCCATTCTCACACTCTGACAGGCTGCCCTGTGACCCTGGCACTTATGTAGAAGACGGGCAAGTTGTTTCGTTTTCAGGACAGGAATGAGTAAAGGGACTTAGTAAGCTTGGTAGGAAGAATGAACACAGTAACGCATGTCAGACATCTGGTACTGTGGCTGGCATACAGCAAACACCTGGTAAAGGAGTATGTTCGTCATTGTCACTGCTCCGTTTCGCTGTTTTTATAAATGACCACACCAGATAAAACAATAAAACCCTAGTATTGTCCCACTGCGTTTGCTGTTTTGCTTTTCTCTTTAGCACTTAACCTCTCTGATCCTGTGGGATATTTATTTTGTGTGCACCTATCCTGCTCAGCTAGGTAAAAGCTTGGTGAGGTAGGAACTCTTCGTCTGTCTCAGACACTGCTGTATCCAGGGCAAGGAGATGGGAGCAGACCCCCACAGTAAATGCTTCCTGAGTGAGTGCAGAGTGGCTTCTGAACCACTGCCGACAAAGAGCACTTCTCCTTCCTCTTTGGCCCTCCAGAGGGTGCCTGGGCTACTCAGTGTGATGCTTCTGCGCAGAGTGGGCTCTGTGCCATCCCCTCTCTCAGGTTCTCTAATGCCTCTCTCTCCTTCCTCTCCCCCTCTACAGGACGCCTTCGTGGAGCTGTATGGCCCCAGTGTACGGCCTCTGTTTGACTTCTCCTGGCTGTCTCTGAAGACTCTGCTCAGCCTGGCCCTGGTGGGAGCCTGCATCACACTGGGTGCCTACCTGGGACACAAGTGAAGTTCACAGGTCCACCCCAAACAAATATGCAAGAGGTTCACTAAAGCAGTAGAAATAATATGCATTGTTAGTGATGTACCATGACACAGACACACACACCCACACAAAAACAGCTTTCAGGCAAAATGTCGAATCAGCTATTTACTGCCAAAGGGAAATATCATTTATTTTTTACATTATTAAGAAAAAAAGATTTATTTATTTAAGACAGCCTCATTGGAACTCTCATCTTTGGAAACCCCACCACTAATTGCCAAGCCCTACTTCATGCAGTCGTGCCTGTGAACAGGGGTCTGGTGTCCACGTTGGCTAGACTAACTCACCATCTGAAGAGAAGCGAGCAGAGAGGAATCTGACTGATGGGCAAGCTGTGCTCTGGTCGCGAGGCTGGGGAGAAGGGTTCCTTTAACTTGCATTCATGGGCCCTGGGGGCTGTGATATACAGAGGGAGGGTACTCAGAGGGAATCCCAGTCTTCCCCAGCCTGCAGAGTGGATATCTTACATCTGGCTCACATGGTACATTCCCAGTTAGAGGATAAAAACTGGAAACTTTAGGTGGACATAGTGTCCACTGAGACTTCTCCACCGAAGGACAGCAATGGGAAAAATGCCCTTAAACCATAGGAAAGTATTTTTTTAAGCTACCAATTGTGCCGAGAAGCATTTTAGCAGTTTATACTTATCATCCAGTACCTTAAGCCCTGATTGTGTATATTCATATATTTTGGATACTCACCCATGTACCCCTCCAATACTGACTCTGTCTGAGTAGCAAACAGAATCCCCTGGATTCAAGAAGTGGACGTTTCCGTGACTTCTACAGCATCAGGAAGACTGGAGTCACCTGAAGCATCAGGCGGCCATAAGTGCCTGCTTTTAGGAGACCGATGTCTGCAGAACCTACCCTGTGTCCCAGCTCTGAGGCCTGGACCTGGCACTGAGCCTGCGCACATGCTTGGCCTCCTCAGAGAGTTTTAAACAGGGCCCTGGGGTCTCTGAATGTTTGGAAGCTGACAGAACTCAGAATTCCACTGTCAAGAGAGCAATAGTGGGACTTGACCTGGGCCTGTTACCTCAGCTGCCCAGCTAGGCCTGTTTTCACACAGAGCGTGGAGCCTGGAACCTGGGAGCCACAACTCTTCTTAGGACATGTATCACTGTGGAGGGAAGGAAACAGGCACTGTGCCTTTCCTGGCAGAAGGACATGGAGAAGGCTGGGAAGCTGCCATCCAGAATGTGAGGAAAGGAGAAAGCCGTGACTTGTGGCCGCTGCACATGTGCGTTGGCAGCCCTCATCCTGTCTGTAGTTTAAAGCAAGGCTTTAAATGACTTTGGGAGGGTCATAAACCCTAAGGAAGCATTGAATGGGGTGTCATGGATTAACTGACCTATGTCCGTGGAATTACATGTAAAACATTATCTTGTCATTGTAGTTTGGTTTTATTTGAAAACCTAATAGAGGGAAGAAAGAAAAAGTTCCAGGTGTGGAATGTGGAGACTATCTGTACATCCTGGGGCGTTAAAAAAAAAAGTCCATGGTAGAAAAGTAGTAGAAGAAGTAATATCTCTGGCTAATAAACTAGAAAATATTCTTTTCAAGTTTAGAATCAGCCCAGAGACATTTGTGGAATAATTTTGTGGCATTATCACTTACATAGCATTTATCTGTATTAACTTTAGAATGTACTATGTTCAATGTTTAATGCTGTGGTTAATATTTCGAAAGCTGCTTTTGAAAAATACATGCATCTCAGCATTTTTAAAAAATGTATTTAGTTATATAGCATCTACACATTTGTTAGCAGAAGTGATAATTTTCCATTTGAGATTTTTTGTCTCTTGATTCTCAGAAGCCTTTCTGAAAAAGGTAGGACAAGCCTGAATCTCAGCCACCTGAGAAACCTTGGATTTTGCCAGCCATTCAGCAGCTCTGTTTTACCCTAGTGTGTCTCTTGTCAACAGGATGGTTTATTGTGACAGATAGGTCTACTCCTTTGACCTTGTTTCATGAAGGTTTACTTATCTTGGGGCAAATCAGCATTTAACTGAAGTTATCTAAAATTACATGCATGTTTGGTTAAACCCAGCTTAGCTGAAAATTCAGATGGGAAATGAGCAAAAGATTAAAACCTGGCTGTGATGGTTTGACCTGTAAAGAGTTGCTGTGTGTGACCTGTTTCGACCTTGCCCACCCAGAGCCCTGCCGCCCTTCCCGGGCCCTTCTCCGTGGCTGTCCTTCAGGCCCTTCCTGAAATTCAGTAGCACTTACACTCCACCAAGAAAGCGCGAGACCCGTGGTGTAGAGCCGGACCTCCCTGGTGGGCCTCAGGGAATAGGGTGATCAGACTTTTGAATGATTCTAACTTTAAAGCAAAATATTATTTTATGAAAGGTTTACATTCTCAAAGTGATGAATATGGCATATCAGATCCTGTGCTGCTATCCTGCCGAGGTCATCTTAATGGAGTCAGCTTGCAGTACGCTCCCAAGTGACAAGAGCCTCCAAGCTGCTTTAGAAGTAACAATGAAGAACATGGATGTTTTTAATATAAAGCCTGTTTGTCTTTTGTTGTATTGTTATTGTTCAGACCTGGATTTGCAGAGTATTTGAGAAATGTATATATATTAAAAAAAAAAAAAGTCATGGGCCCTAACTTCTGGCTGGTATCCTTTGGCTTTGGAGTTCTGTTATCTGAAGTTTTGTTTGATGGTGAATGTGCTGGCCACCTGACCCAGGACTGTACAGTATTGTGGCTGCACTCACTCTAAGAGTAGTTGATATTGCATTTCTCTTGTTAAAAACATGTTAGAAGCGATGAATATCTATAAAAGCCTCAAGTGGTCATGTTTTTCTCCTCTTTTTAGTGTCTCACTTATTTTGCAATCAGACCAGAGAGAACCATCATAGCACATTTCATATTGACAGGGCTTCATACCAGAATCTTAACTCCTCTGAAGACTAAGAAGTCCACTCTGTATTTGCCAGGGACAGAGCAAAGCGGAACACATGCACTCCCCAAATTGGGGTTAGGAGCCCATGAGAGGAGTTCTCGGGCCCCTGAAGTCTCGCTCGCAGGCGCTCTGACAGAGACAACAAAACAGTTCTGACAGTTTGCACAGACAGTTCACCCCAGAAGGTTTTGCAGGAGCTGAAAATTTTTGTAAGTTTAAAATTGGGATTACAGTCTCATTTTAAAATAAAGGCAACACCTTTATGTAGTTGTAACACAAAACCTCAGCATCCCCTCCCCTGGCCACTGTCTCTGCATGTTTGGGTATCCCCTCCTTTACGCAGGACTTTTATTTCACTAGTAAGTGCTTACTGCTTACTATCTAAAGACCTACTGGGAAAAATTAGGACATGCTTACAAAGCAAGAAGTGTTAGAATAATCAGGATTAAATGCAAATAATTCAGGCGATCCCAACACATGTCTAACCTTCACGTCAAAAATCTATTAAACGAACAAAACTGCAAACAGCCTACAATTCAACCTATGTTAAAACAGTTTATAAGTGGGAACTTCAATTCCAATTGTACTTTGAAGGCAATGCCTGTTTTTATACTTTCTTATCACTTGTAGTTAGTAATATACACCTACTCTATCAGGGAAAAACAGGAAGGGCTTGAAATATAAGCCAGTTTAAGGAAATTAAAGAGTCAGTTGAAATTCTATTCAGATCTTAGTCTGTGGTGTCTACTGCTACCCAGACAAATGTGGTCACACACTTTTTAAGAAATACAATTCTACATTGTCAAGCTTATGAAGGTTCCGATCAGATTGGTATTGTTGTTCAATTAGGATCTTTTGAGAATTTTTAAAAAATTATCATTATTATGAGACAAAAGACATTTGTTTGAAGGGTAGAAGGGAGGAAGAATTTTTAAATGAGTAAAACATTTTCAAGATTGAACAAGAGAGTGGAAATTTTCTGAATAGCCAGAACACAGGGTATGAAAGCCTCTTATTAGGGTCAGGGCGATGCCTCCATGAAGGCCCTTAGGCAACAAATGAGAAACACTTTTAAATTCTGTGGTGCACTTGGATTCCCGAGGCATTGGCACAGTCCAAAATCTAACTCAGTGTCCCAGGGCAATGGTGTAAATTTCAAGTTGGAGTTGTCTAATGGGTATTTAAACAATAAATTTGTAGTTTTAACAAACAAGATATTTAATAACAACCTTCTGGTTGGTAGGGACATCTGTTTCTAAGTGTTTATTATGCACAATACAGAAAAATTTAAATAAATAAAACAACGTGAAACCGAATTGGGTAAATGATAAGTCCCTTAGCCTTACCCAATGAATCATTCTATCCCATGTGTTTGGACAACCATGAAATAATGCTCCTTACTGGGTACAAAGACAACTAGAGGGAGTATAAATGATACCATACCAATTCATCATCACTAACCAGAGAAAATAACTAAAAGCTATCATTCTGTGGATGACAAGGTTGTTCTATTTAGAGTTCAGCACTAAAGAGAAAAATGCTCATGGAAAATGAAAAGCTAGCTTATCAGAAGCCCTGGAACTGTTACCTTATATGACTGTAGTATAGACACGCAGTAATGCCACATACCTCACCATTTGGAAATCAGCAGCGGACCCTCCATCTAGCTTATTTCATTAAGTTTTTCTTATAAGGCAGCATTTGAAGGATTGATAGCTCATTGAATTTCTTTTGGGAAAACTTTCTTTTGGTGGGTGATGTTTATGATAATATATTCTTAAGTTTTCAACCAAGTTTTGCTTTTGTTTTGAGTTGCTGGGGTTATTTTTGTTTTAAATAAAATAAGTGAACATTAAATGTTTTTGTATTGAAACCTTTTGTTATCAAGATTTTCATAGTACCAAGATTTTATCTTCCATGGGCTGCTTTTAAGATTGATACTTTTTAGGGGTGGCTGGTGTCTACAAAGCTGTACATACAAAAAAAATATATATATATATATATGTGATAAATACACTTTACATAGTTAAGGTAAAGTAAGTCTCCAGTTGGCTATCATTAAATATAATGGCACTTTGTTTGTGTGTTGGAAAATGTCACATTGCCATTACATTTGTCTGTCCAGCTAATTTTGTGAAGAAAAATAAAGTACAGTGTGAGGTATTGGTTGTGCCTTGGAACAGTTTATAATGTGTTAACATCATTTTGCCTGCCATTTAGCATCATTGAACAAGATTTGTAAAAGTCTTCTTAATAAGCCAATAGAACCATCATGAACCACCCTGTAATGGAGCCCTTAGGGATCAGACAGAAGGACTGCCTTACCAGGGAGACCATCTCGGAAGGGGCCCCTTTTGTTACTTGGTCACTAGTCATCTCTGGCTAGGTAAGGACAGACTAATCCTGAGTTCTATAGCCTGAGAGAGCCATTGTTGCTGCTGGGTACATCCTTCCATGTGGACAGAAGACCCGAGCCTCTGCATTCCATAAGATACAAGTGCATAAAAAGAAAGGAAACAGCCTGGAAGTTTCATTTTGAAGTTAACATGCTTTGGAACATGTAGACATTAAGTTGCAAGGGACCCGCTGGTTCCCATTTGTCCTTGGCTCCTAATATTTAAGCCTCAGCCTTCCAAGTCAGTTCCCACTGATGCGATTAAAAAGACTGAGCTGGTCATGGTGGCCCATGCCTGTAATCCCAGCCACTTAGGAGCTGAGACAGGAGGATGACAAATTCAAGGCCGGCCTGGGCAACTTAGTATAACCTTTTTTCTAAAAGGGCAAGAGTGTAACTCAGTGGTAGACCATGGTCAGCACTTCTGTAACCAGTCCTCAGTACTGCAAAGAAGTGAAGAAGACTCTGCCAGTAACAGCCACCTGTCCAGCAAATGCAGGGTGCTGTACCACACGCACACTGCCACCTGTTCTTTCTTCATGGTAGGGAGTGACTTCTCCTATTTTATAGAAGAAAAGTGAGACTCTAGAAGTTAAACACTGTACTCGAGTTCTCAGTCACATTAGTTACAGAGCCAGGATTCCAGCCCAGATGTGGCTGACTCCAAGGCCTGTGTTCCATCCTTCTGTGATCTCCAAACTGCTCCACATGGGAGACCGCAGGTGCAGAGTTTCCAAGGAGTACCCAGACGGGCTGTTCATAGGAATTAAGCTCAGCCCCCATTGGTCATGTTCATAAACATCTCCTTGACAACACCCCTGAGATCAGACCAGTGTCACCGCTCCCCTTTCTCAATCACCTGTCATGCTTGTCAGAAGACGCACAGCTCACCCTCTGCCAGTCTCCCTGGGAGGTGCTGCACCCAAGCACTGCCGCTGCTCCTGCTGCTGCTACTGCCCTGAGTATGCCAGGAGATGTTCCTGTGCCCATCTCCTTCCAGCCATGTGTCAGTGAAGTCAAGTTGAGAACTTTGTAGGCGCCATGGCATCTGGCAAGCATATTTACACTATGGAAATAGCAAACCCTACAAAGCAACTTTCTTTTACTTCCAGAAGGTCAATTTACCTTCATACATCCAGGAATGGTCGTGGAGTGTTACAGCCCTTGAGTTACCAAAAGACATGATCTAAAATCATAGGTGATTAAAATCTAATGATATGGAAGCAAGTCTTTCAGCCAATTGTGTTTTCTTTTTTTTTTTTTTTTTTTTTTGCCTTCAACAAAGTTGAAAGGGTACCTACTCTAGTCAGCCTGTGGATTTTTGAAAATGTGGTTTTAGACTATAACTCAGAAATTTCCACTCCCATATACTGGTTATATGAACAGTGTTTCTAAGATCATGCAACCACAAGAACTGAAAAACAAGAGTAGACTTGATGGTGAACCCTAGCTCTTCCTACCAATAAGGAACTTCTATTTCTGGGTATTTGTTGTGGGGGAAGGAGGGGAGGAACAAACCAGCTCCATCCATCTCATTAAGAAGTTTATCTAATAATAATTAAAATGTATATTTAGTAGTTAAAACTTTATTTTTATTGACTAAAAATATTTATAATTACTGCTCAACCCAGAAATAAAAATGTCAAATCTTACTGTCAAGAAACTTAGACTTTTGTTGTACAAAATTATAATTGATCAATTGATCAATTTTAAGCTTCCAATTGTAAAATGTGTGGATAGATACATGATAGATAGATAGATAGATATAGATATGTAGGTATTAGGATAAAATGGAAGCTAAAGTTATGAATTGGAAAAAGAATGTAACATTTCTAGAGATGAAAATAACACTTAAATATTTTTCATGTAATAAGGTTGAGTATCTCTTCATTATAGCATGTAGAGTCTAATGTATATAATTGAAAAGTGATATAACAGGGCCAGAGATACAGTTCAGTGGCACAGTGCCTACCTGGCAAGCACGAGGTCCTGAGTTCAATTCTTGGTGCTAAAAAAAATGATATACCAAATTGATTTTAAAATATCAGTCATTAAATTCTGAGACAAGTTTGTTATTAGCATGTGCCGATATTCAGTGTCAAAGTGGCCTCAAGGGAAGAACTTCCCAGAAAGCCAGCCAATTCTGAGGTAAGGTCTTTTTTTTTTTTTTTTTTTTTGCGGTACTGGGGATCGAACTCAGGACCCTGTGCTTGCTAGGCAAGTGCTTATTCCACTGAGCTATATCCCCAGCAAGCCAGCCAATTCTGTGATTCTCTTTTGGAAGAGACAAATACAGGAAAAAGGAATGGCACCACCACAGAATGGTGGAGTCTGGGAGACATGTTTTCACATCGCAAATCAGGAGGCCAAACTGCTCAATAGTTCTCAGTTCCTTTAAAGTCCATGTGGAGATAGTCAAGTGTTTTTCATGGATTATAGAAAGGACTAAAAATTGTATTAAACAGAAAACTTCCTCAGACAGTTTGAGGATAATATCCCTTCCCATACTATCAATAATGTTTTAGTATATTCTTATCAACTATTTATTTTAATATTTAAATAAATAAACACTTGTTTATTTACACCAAAGATTTAATCCAGGGCATTTGCACCGAGTCACACCCCAAGCTTTGTTCATCTGTCATCCCCTTCTCTCTGTATGTATCTATCATCTATATACTCACTTCTCTTGAGACGTGGTCTCACTAAGTCTCTCAGTCACCTTGGCTACACTTAATTTGTGATCCTCCTCTCAGAATGCTAAGATTACAGGTGTGTACTAGCCCAGCCCAGCCTACATTTAACTTTTAAAAATTGAATGCCACTTTAATACTGACAACCTTAAACATATGCAGAGGTAATGCATGCCTTTCCAACTTCATTTAGGCAGCACACTAGTCAGTTTGTTGGAGGACCCCACCTAGGAAGCCCCCTTCAGACTCCTCTGGACTTAATTGGAAACTCAGATAGAGGAGGAAGTGTGGCAGGGGCTTGGTATTTAATGAATCTGACAGGAAATAATTGGATAATAATGTAATAATCTAGGAACAAAGAGTAAATGTTTAGGGTCACTAAAACTCATGGAAATGCATAGATTCAACTTTTGTTATGGAAAAGTATGGAATAGTAATTAATTTTATTTTTTTATTAAGTAGTTAATTTTAAACACTAACTTTTAAAAATATCATCTGGGATAACACAAAAGCATGACTTTAACAAGCAAGGGAGCCAGATGTGCTAGTGTTGAAGAGAATTTTTTTCTGACAAGTTTCAAGCTTGCTGAGTTTCAGATCATTAAGGTTCTTAGATTCCGTTGTGTGCGTGTTAGAAGTTAGGAAGTAGGTTTGATTGGTACAGTATTCCAGCCCCACAATTGTAGCGGGAGAAAGAAAGGGGCTTAGAGTAACTGCTTAGTGATGTCCACCACACATGGCCACCAAGTGGAAATTCCCTCTCCGGTCCCTGTCAACCTAGAGCCAAGAACAAAGGACTTGTCCTATAGGACGTTCCAGCACAGGGTTTGGTCCTTAACAGCAGTCTTCAGAAACCTTCCAGGGAGGGCACAGCCCATGTGCCCATTTGCCCAATCAAATGACCACTGATTTTTTTAACCTGAACAACTAGATGAATGATGGTGTCATTTACTAGCCTGGAGAAAGATTAAGAAACCCAACGGCTGAAGATTAGATCTGATAGGAGACTATCAAGAGAACCTGACTATAGGCTGATAGTCTCATCCAGTATCTTTCTCCTGAGTGCCAGACTGATGTCCCCCTTAATCCTAGGTGTTTTAGTTACTTTTCTGATTTCTGAGACAAAATACCCAGCACCCAATATTAAAGGAGGGACGGTGCATTTGGCTTACAGTCTGTGGAGGTTTCAGTCTGTAGTTGTCTGGCTCCAGTGCAGGGTGGGATGCAGAGGGTCATAACAGAGGAGGAACAGTTCATGGCAAACAGAAGGCAGTAAGCTACAAGTGACAAGCATGACCCTCTTTCTGTGGCTCATGTCTTACCAGCCTACCCATCCTTAGGTGAGTAGTACACATATCCTTAATCCTAGCATCGCAGCGTTGACCCCAGCATCACACCTAGATCCAGACACCTCTGAAAAGCCCCACCTATGACCGCATGAGGCTTTGGGGGGACATCCAGACACAAACCATAACATGCAGCATCCCCTCTTGAGTAAGCGTGTCTCGTCTTTCTTCAGCCCACACAGAAGTTAGAGCGCATCAGCAAGTAGATAGGCTGTAGACGTGGGTCTGCCGCACAAGTCTGAGGAGAGAGCGAGCAGGTGGAGGCAACAGCTAGAGCCCTGGAGCTGAGCGGCGTGTAGAGCGTTCAGACAAGAGCCAGCAAAAGAAAGAAAAAAATACAGCCAGAAAATAGGGAGCAAATGTTTTAGTAAGCTCACGGTTTCATCCTCTTATTTAAATTTCACAGATTCCATGAAGTAAATGTTATTGTTACCCATTTCGTTGATGTAGGAAATAATACTAAAAGAGATGCATTAGTTAAAATAGGCTAGATAAGTCTGCAGTAGTAAATACACCTCTACATACAAGTATCATAACAAAAAGATGTAAGCAGGTGAAGGCAACTCTTTTGAGCACCCATATCCAAGCAGTGACTCGGGATCCCAGCCTCTGTCTACCTGTGGTGCGTTATTTTCAACAGGAGACCCACACAAACCCCTGGACCTGTCAAGGGTTCTGAAAGATAAACAGAACAGTCTTCCTCGCTAGATGGCAGATCCTCAAGGGTGAAGGCAGTGAAATATCCCACAGTGGGCTTTGCTCCTTCAAGCTCAATGTCCCCAGCCATTCTCAGGCCCTCACCATCCTAGCTGTCCTATACAGACACACTTGGTTTTCAACTTGCCTTTAAAAGTACTAGCATACTGGTTCCTGGCCAGCAACTACCTTGTCTCAAGTGCATTAGGATGACTATCTTCCTGGCTTGGAAGCCATGCCTATTCTAACAGACATCAGGATGTTTCAGCCAGGGTTTGACATTATTGTCTGATGAGCTGAGATGGGCATTATCCCTAGCTCTTTGTCCCATGAGCTACTAAGAAGCCTGTGAAATCTTATACAGCTGATTTTCTTGCAGCACAAACTCAAATCTTGACCTTGAATTGCTCTCCCCTCTCATCTCTCCCTCTCTGCCCTCTTCCCTCTCTGTGCACGTTGTACACTTAGATTCACATCCAGTGCTCATTTTGTGGGTTGATTCATGGATTCAGTCATCCAAAAAAATATTTGTTGAACATATCCTATTCTAAGACCAAGGGAGGGCTGGCTCCTGCCATTAGAAATTACCGAGCCCTGGTTGTTAGCCTAAAGACTTTCATTCTGAGGTTTGTTTTTTTAAAAAATACTATCTCAATTTGTTTAATGGGTTCACTGTGTTCGGAAGTGCCTTGTTATGAACGTTATTAAATGTCATCTTTCAAAACAGGCTGTTTAGGGGCAAATGTCTGCAGGTAAACCATGTGCATTTCTTTCTTCAGCCCGCCCTTGTCCCCCTCCCCCTGACGCGATGGCTTGGACACCAAGTCCTTAGGGACTTTGCTCTTTGTCATCCAGTTTTGAGCCCACGCCACCTCAGAACCTGCAGGCAGGGTGTGGGATAGAAACTTTGAAGACCCTAAGTAGATCTTTACAGCAAGGCCCGGGTGGCTTTGATGCTCTCTCCCAGGGGGAACATCATCTCTATCCATGTGGAACCTCTCAGCCAGAGAACAAAAGAGAGGGAGGAAGAATAAAATATTTATAGGAAAATTATTTCTCACAAGCAAGCATTTGTTCTAAAAGCCTTTAGAAATATAATTATTTTTCTCCTTCTTAGGTTTTTCTGTTTTTAATATGAAGCACTTTAAAGTCCCCTGGTTTGATTTCCAGGAAGCAATAATCCATTTTGCCTTGGGCGGAGTTTAGGAAAGAAACTAGGTTTGAGAAATGAAAATGTTTCCATTGAAATTGCCACATGGAGCTCTTGAGGCTACTTTAATGTTCTTACATAATGCAGGCCTGTTCTCAGGGGCAGGATGGGCCAACTTCTTTTCTTGAGTCCTTGTTGCAAGAGCCTCTGTCCTGTTTGAGCTGCAGTTGGGCCCCTGGCCTCACCCTCACCTACCTAGTGACTGTGGCCTTTTAAGGGTTATACCTGGGCCAGCCCAGTAGAAATAAAACGTGAGCCACAGATGTGAGACATGTAGCTTATCTAGTCACCCATTAAAAAGGTTTAAATAATCCCATGATTAAAGGTAATGATATATTTTATTTAGCCCTATATGTTATGTCAATGTATTATAAATATATGAACTATATTTTGAGATAGCTTATGTTCTTTCACACTGTCTTTGAAATTGGTGTGCAGTTGACAGTGGTGGCACATTTCAGTTCAAACAAGCCATGTTTCAGGTGCTGCATGGCCACCTGCGGCTGGTGGCTGCCATGCTGGAGAGTGGGGCTCTGAATTTCACAGCTCATACTGAGCAATGTGTCTACAAAATGACTTCTTCTGCCTTCCCAGGCCCCCAACCCATGCTGGCTAATTATGTAGCTAAGGTGGAGAAACATTTGCTCTCCAAAAGGAAACTTGGTCTGGATTTCTGGATTGTGTCCAGTAAAAGTACTGCTAGTTCTACTGGCAGGCAGTGAACTCTTGAAGGTCAGGGTTTGAATCTAGACCTGCTAAAAGTATGACTTTAGGCAAAATGCATGTGTGCACGTGTGTGTGTGTGTGTGTGTGTGTGTGTGTGTGTGTGTGTGTGACTGAGCTACATCCCTACCCCATCCCCCACTGTTCTTAAAATTTTGAGACAGCATCTCACTAGGTCACTAAGCTGTCCAGGCCAGCGTTTGTGATCCTCCACCCTCAGCTTCCCGGAGTGCTGGGTTGGATGACAGGTGTGCGCCACTGCCACCCAACTATTTCTCCTCTTTAATCTCTTCCTTTCTCATCAGTTCAACGGAGGTGTAACATTTGTCCTACCAGTCTCATAGGCTAGTGACATAAGAGAAATCGAAATGGTAAATATCAAGATGTTGTAGTGCCACATAAAATGGAAAACATTATTCCATAATGTTCCATAGTAAATGTTAATGTTCCATGATAAAATAAACATTATTTATTACTCCAAACCTCTAAAAGCTATGTGACTGCAGAAAATAATAAAACCACAATATCTACAAAGACAGTATAAGGATTCAGATTGAGAAACTGACCAAAGATGCACATTCCTGTGATTACCCACAGTGTCAACAATTCTCTTCACCACTACCAATCCTTGACTTGTCATTTTTATTTACGGAGAGAGGTGGGGAGAGAAAGAGAGAGTGAAGAACGATCCCCCCACTCCAGGATAATAATCTGCTGTGGTCCTTGGAGCCAGGAACATATCACGAGAATGTGTCTTGATATTAGCTGGCAATAAACTTAGTTGCCAACTTGACAATAGCCCTTCAGAGAGCATTGCACAGGGACCTGCTTTTTAAAGACCAACGATTTGAGGTGTCCACGGAGAGTTCTTGCAATATCTCTGCCTGGTAACCACCTGGATACTTCCTTGCACTGATAGTTTTTAGATTAGTGACATTAGCTTCTAACATTCCCTGGGACACCACTTAAAACTTACCTTCTCATTGTTTTCTTTAAAATGAAGTCCGGGAATAGGGACATGTGTTGTCTTCATTCCTAAGTTGTTCTCTGTAAGCATTTCTTAAAAACAAAATTCCAATTTTGGACTTTTCCCACTTGCCTTCACTAATTACTTCCTTTATGTTCCACCCAGTTGTGCCATAACTAATTCAAGTTCAAATAGAATTTAGTCATTATTTATTTCATCACTCATTTCCTGCTCCCAGAGAAGCCATGTACACTCCACAAAGAGAGGAACTGTGCTGGGCGTGGTGGCGCTTGCCTATAACGACAGCTACTCAGGAGGCTGAGGCAAAAGGATCACAAGTTCAAGGCCAGCCTGGGCAAGAAAGAGTATATCAAAAAGTTTTTTAAATGGAAGGGGAGAGGGATGTGGTGGCACATGCCTGTAATCCCAGCTTTCAGGAGGCTGAGGCAGGAGGATCACTATGAGTTCAAGGCCAGCTTGGGCTACACTGTGAGTTCAAGGCTAGCCTGAACTATATAGAAAGATCTTGTCGAAAGAAAGAAAGAGAGATAAAAATGATCAAGATGTGATGTATAACCGTACCAACTCCCAAAGATAATATATAATTATTTTTTACTACAAACATGTATAAAAAATTTAACAAATAAATGTATTCTTGAAATGTTAAGAAATAAAAATAAAAAAGGCTAGAGATGTGACTTAGTGCTCCCTGGTTCAATTCCAAGTAAAACATAAACACACACACACATACACATACATGCATGCACACACACACGTACACACACACAAAACCCAAACAAATACACAACAACACAACCAAGAACAAAGAGGGGTCTTAGGCTTCATAAGGCCATAGTTGTCACTGTGACCCAAGTACACAAGAACAAGTTTGTCCAGCATAGAGCATATTTCTCACCTCCACCACCTTGGTTTGCACTAAGCAAATCAAGTCACTGGACACGTAGCACCCTGGCAACCACTCAGTCATTCATTAATAGCACCCTCCCTCCCTGAGTCATTTCCAGCCTTTTCATGGAGATACAGCTTTGTGATATTTTCATCTCCACTGTCCCATTAACTGAGGCAGTGCCCCGCGTGTGCATGTGATCTTGTAAAAGCCACTGGGGAGGTCGAGGTATGGAATTCAAACTCAGAACTTGGTCACATGTCTGTGGACTGATGGTGCAACAGGTCACCCAAGAGGGACTGCAGGCCCAGAAGCTTTCCAGGATAAAGGATGCAGAAGCATTTTCTTAGGTTCCAACCACCCTTAAATGTACTACCATGGCTTCTTTGGAAGAGCTGCATCCACTTCTAACCACCGTGGGTTGCCTTTAGTGTAGTGCTGTGTGTGGGCTTTAAATCAGACTTAGGATCCAACCCACACTCTGATAACATAATTTCTACAAATAAAGGATAAAACCATCCACCACATACTTGGCATCTTGTGCATAGTAGATGCTTTAGACCCAGTATCTCACATGACCTGTCACAAGAGCCCTGTGTGGTGAGCACCATTATGGCTGAGTTTCATAGATCTAGGCTTAAATTGTCAACAGAGCTGTGTCCCTTCTGCAGGCTCCATGGGGAAATGCCCGCCCTCCTTTTCCAGCTTCCTCCATCCCCGCCCTTCCTTACCATCCCCTTCCCTGGATCACTTCCGCCTCTGCTGCCACAGTCAGTCCCCTCTCCCTCGCACTTGACATTTCTATCTCCCTCTTGTAAGAATCCTCTTATAAGGTAGGGCCCATCTAGACAGTCCAGAATAATCTCCCCATCTCAGGATCCCTAACTTAGTCACATCTGTAAAGTTCATCTTTCCAGTTAAGGTAACGTATTCATAAGTTCTGGAGATTAGAATATGGACATCTTTTATTCAACCTGCCACAGTAGATAAACAGAGGTTCAGAGAGGCTATTTTCATATTGCCACATTAGCTATTTACAGTGAAGTGAGTAAATTGAATTTTCCAGCTACATCATCTTCCCTTTCCTAGTGCATCAGTTGGCCTTTAAGGTCAAATTCAGCATCATGTAGTGTATATAAAGTACGATCTTCACCCTTACCGTTCCCCAAACATTCGTTCCCACCACCAGCAGTCAGCATGCTAGCTTCCAGCTGTCCACACAAATACATCACAAGCATCAGACTTCAGACAGATCATCGCTGCTGGGGAGAAGTTGTGGTGGACAGAGGTGCCCTGTTCTAAGCTTAGCTCCAGTTTCCACAGCTGTGACCCATCCATATCCACTCATTTCATTTCCCTCCCTTCCTGGGTGTCCTCTGTGCACTGCCCTCCCCTCTGTGCCACATCCCTTAAAATGCTCCCTTAGCTCCATCCTCAGAGTGCGCAGGCATAAAACCTTCCCTGCAGTTGCTCCAAACTAGGCCAAGGATTAGAAAGCGTACCTGGGTTGACCATCAATTTTTTCCAAGAAATGAGGCCACATCCGAACATTTTTTTGGTACTGGGACTCAAACTCTTGACCTCAGCCTTGCCAGGCAAGCACTTACGCTACTGAGCCTTATCCCTGGCCCCACATCAGCACTTGAATGGCCAGGGTGCTATGGACGGAGGACCCATCCTGGCACCTGCAGAGCTCATCCTCAGGCTGAGGCACAGGAGGGAGCAGGGCTCACCGTGAGAGGAGGAAGTTCCTATTGATACTGCCATAAAGGACACAACATTCACCCCACCCTAACCTCCCTCTGGACTATGAGAAAACTCAGGGAGTCCTTGCTCAGTTACACAAGGCAGGATCACAAGAGAGTGGCACACTAGTGTTGAGTCTGCTGATTCTCTCATCTCCTGGGCTCTGGATTGTCCTTGCCCGGATCTTTTAGTTGATGCTTCAAGCCTCATCTGGTTTTCCTAAACCTGGTCTCTTGTCTTCTGTGTCTTACAAATTGGTTTGTGACCTGGGACTAGAACTTGTTGTCATGTAATTCACCCAGGACACCAGCTAGAACTTCTGCTGTCCCTGGTCTTGGAATCTGCTCAATAAAATCGTATCCTTGGGTAATATAAGACTTTCATGGTGTCCTCTTCTATAAGGCCTGAAAGTTAGAGAAACACAACCCCTTGTGCCACAAGGAGATTATCTGCTGCTTTGTTGCTTCCTTATCACGATTGAGTAGGGAAGGCTTAGAAGAACAGGCAGAGGTGTCCATGACAAAGAAATGAATACAGACCACAGACCCAGATTCTTTCTTTCACCTGCTCCCCTTACCATGGCTCAATTTCCCATCAATTTCAGTTAGTGAATGATTAAGCAATTGTTCAGAATTTCTTGTCTCTCCATAGGAATATTTTTTTTTTTACAGTGTCTTTCTAAGTTGCTAAATTATCCAGGGGAGGCTCAAACTTGTGATCTTCCTGCCTCAGCCTGCAAAGTGCTGGGATTACAGGCATGCCCTGCCACACCCAGGTTCATGGGGACAAATTACAGAAAACAAGACTAGCAGGAAAGGTGGCTCTCAAAGCAGATTGTGAGTCCCTTTTATAGGAAGATCTTCAAAAGAATTTCTAACTTTTGAATCCTGCATTTTTAGCTCCCTCTGAATCTTTGTGCTTGATTTCTGCAAGGGAGCAAGAGATCACCTTTCCCACCCACTATGAATTCTGGCCCCTGTGAGACCTTGCATGAGGCTTTGTATAAACCCTGGGCTCAGTCGGTGAGGGAGATGTTTACTGTCAGTCTTGGCTCTAATGTGGCTGGGATGTGGAGCATGTTCAGGACACACATGTGTTGTGCTCATCCTACATGCTGCCTTCCCACCCTGCCTCCAGCCAGTGATGTCAGCTAGTTGTGGTTGTTATCGCAACAGCTCCTATGACTGCAGAGCACAAGTGACCTGTTGTCTTTCTCATACAAAGGATCCAACTTTTCCAAGTGACTTTGGGGAGAGCATGACGGAGTTCCTCACACACTCCCAGATAGGGAATAAACATAGCAATATATCTTGGTCTCCGAAAACAAATCCAGTCTTTTTTCTTGTGAATTTCCACAAGCTACTAAAAATAGGAAAATAATTTTAACAGAACTGACTACACGCTGGTGAATCTCTCCAGAAAGGAGCCAGTGTTTTTATGCTTCAAGACCATTGTTATAGTGTATTGTCTTACTCATAAAAAAATCTAGTTTATATTTAATGTGGAAAATTTGTTTCCAAAATCAAGGTTTTAAAAAAAGACACAAAAGATTCCCAGATGGCCAAGAAATCTCCTAAATCCTTATATATCCTTGGAACACTCTTTTAACATTTATGCGTCTCAGTCTCTTAAAATTCAGTTAAATACATACATTGCTGGGTTGTCTCCAGGGCATCACAGTCCAACAGAACTCTGCAGTGACAGAAATGTCCTAGACCTGCACTGCTTGATGTGGTGACCACCTGGCTACTGAGCATTTGAATACAGCAAACGTGACTGAGGAGGGGATTTAATTAATCTTACTTTATTTTATTTTTGCAGTGCTAGCGATTTAACCTAGGGCCTTTACGCTGAGCCACATCTCCAGCCCTTTTCCTCTTTTATTTAGAGGCAGGCTCTCACTAAATCGCCAAGTTGTCTGGGCTGGAGTTGAACTTGTGCTCTTCCTGCCCAGCACTTGTCAGAGTGCCTGGTTGATGGGGCTGTACCACCACACCCAGTCAGGAATGAGATTTTAAATTTCACTGAAGTTTAAATGTCCACATATACTTAGTGGCTATGTGGGGTTCCTTCCTGATGAAGGGACAGAGAAAGAAGAGGGAAAGGTAGGTGCTCCCAATTACTTCCAGGGGACTAAGGAAGGGAAGGGCTGCTTGGTCATCTAGCAAGACCATGTAGGATCCAAGGGAGAAAGAGATGAGGAAGCTGGAGAGCGCTGCTCAGGTACAGCTAACTCATGGCAAGATTCAGAAGAAATGGAGCGGAGCAGCTCCTTCCCACGTGCTTGGCTTATTTTTGGTCTCACTCCAGGCAGCTGCAGACACCAACCATGCACCAGCGAGGGCAGAGAAAGCAGAAACTTAGTTCAGTTCAATGAGATTGCTGGCTCTCTGCTGCCAGTCAATCAGAAAGCTTTTAAGATGGAAGTCTATGAAAAAGGAATTAAATGCAAAAAATTAAAGCCGTGAAGTTTTCAGTGTGGAAGCACCCCAAGGAGCCAGGGCCTGGCTTCTCACAACATGAGACCTGCAGAAGCCTCCCTCCGGGGAGGACTCATATCCACCTCCCTGCGCGATCCGTGCGGCCCATTAGGTTATAGCCCCCTTTTGGGGAGAGGACCTGAAATTTGGTACTCATCTCTGCTCCCCCAAAGCAAAAGTTCTTTCTGTAAGAAACAAAAGGAGCAGAAACACTCATTTGTGCCAGTGGATAGTGTCTTTAATTTGCCACATTAAAAATTCTTTTTGAGGCCCTGTGGAGTTAGGTGATTATATTTAATATCACCTTCTGGGTTTTGGTTTCATGTAGACCAACAAAGAATATGGAAACATGTAATTCCATACTGCTCAAAGTACTGACCAAGTCTGAGGCTCAATTAAAATGTTTGTTTACTTATCTGCTAATCTCATTATTTCTTCAGCATTTGCTCTCAGTGAGTGAGAGCTCAGAACCTGATGTCCAGCGATTTCTGAAATATGACCGAAATGGAAACCTGTGAAGAGAAAACGCTATTCAGTAGGGGAAAGGAAGTACATAAAGCCCCAAATGACCAACTGGAAGTGTCCCTTACCTTTCCCCTAACAGAGAACCATTTTCTACAAAGAAGGTATATGCACAAAGGAGTGGCTTTTTAGAAATTTACCAGTGATTTTATCGTGGTAAAGTGAGCCACAGTCCCAGTGAGAATACTTTCTATTATTGCTAGAAATGCACAGAGCCCATATTTATTTTCAGAGGGGTTTGGTATCATTTTTATTATTGCTCTTCACAAAAAGCAAAACAGAAACCACCTGACCTTCTAAAAAAGAAAAACTCACACAAAGTGATTGGGGTCAGCAAGCTCGAAGGTGGCTGGGCTGGAGTGAGAAGTCTGGTCTCCAGAGGTCCAACCTGCTGAAGTCTCCCTGGGGCCCGACCCTTGCAGCCTCTGTGGAGAAGTGCTGAGTGGTACCAGGAGCTAGTAACTATGCTGACAGACATTGCTTCTCCCTAAATACTCCCAGTCCAGCTCCCCTCCACCCCGTCAGCCTCTGGGGCACAGACTGCCTCACCACTGAAAACTCTGAAGGTAGTTCTTTTGGTTCTTTTGTAACACCTCCTGGATGGAGTCCAAAATCTTTCTTTTCCTGAATTCTCCTCTATAGAAAATAGGTAGTCATATTCTTTTTACTGTGATCCGACCATGACTGCCAGGCTATTTTACAGTCCCTGTTGGTATCTTCCCTGGGGCAGAATGTTCTTTAGAAAGAATGGCTCCCCTGTGTCTACCAGAACTACTTAGGTATGTAGTGGAGAGTTGGGGAGAACGCCTCCCCAGCCCTCAGGTAAGCTCCGCCCTGTCCTCAGGAGGCCTGAAGGACAGCCACTGCCAACGCCAGCCCTTCCTGCTGGCAGGCGGATGCATGCCCCAAGGCCCCTCAGCTGGCAGACACTGGAAAGAGATCCCAGCTACTAGAGGGAGCAAAGCAAGATGAAGAAAATGAAAGAAGAAATCAAGAGGCCAATGAAGCAAGAGGGTAAGCTCTGCTCCCAAGTTTCCGCATCACCCAGGACACAACAGGAGAGGCAGCAACTGCGTTTGAAAAGAGTGTACCCCGGCCACACTTGGGGGCAACTGGGGCTCACTGTCAAATGAAGTTGAGAAGTACCTCTTTTCAAGCACTTTTTCTTCTTGTAGAGTCACACTAGAATATTGGAAGTCTTGGGAAGTTCCCAATGAAGAATTATAGTTCAGTCAACCCAGGGTTCCCAGATGTGACCATGTGTCTCTCTTGTCATTTTAATGGACTCCCCTCCCTGCTGTTTTCCTGCCCCTGGGGGCCCCTCCCAGGCACTCTGCTGTCTTCTATACCAGGTCATCTCTTTAAAAAAAGAATAAAAAATAACAAAACAACAACACAGACAAAACAAAACACAAAAACAATAAAAATGGCACAGGGTTTCAAAAAAAATGATAGGAATTAACAGTGGTTGTTATAATACATATTGTTATCTTCAGTGAAGTTTCTCAGATTACAAGGTGTAAGAATGCAAGACTGATCCAACCACTAAAGAGAATAAAAAGTAATTTTAAAAAACACTACAAATGATACAGAGCTTCACCAAACAAGATGGTGGGAATTTACCAATGGTTGTTATATTGCATATTGTTGTCTTCAAATTAGTGGTTCAGATTATCAGATATAAGCGTGCAAAATTGGTCAAAAAAATTAAGCATTAACTGCTCCTTTCAATAAACCAATAGACATCAGCAGTACAATTATCCCAGCTGTCTTTCCATATACTGTATATTGTTCTTCTATCCTTCTACATAAATATACATATATATATATTTATTTATTTTCCCTTCTTTCTTTCTTTTCTCCTTTCCCTCATCCCAGTTGTTCCTTCCCTTTGAGCAATTTCTTTCCCTTTCACAATATCTGTTGTATCTTTTGGGTTTTATTTACTCTTTCATGTTTTTACATTAGGGAGACAATACGATGTTTATACATGCAGGTCTGATTTATTTCACTTATGAGTATGGTCTCTAACTGCATCCATTTACCTATAAAAGCCTCAAGTTTATCTTTTTTTATAGCTGAGTACTACTCCATTTGTATAAAAATGCTACATCTTTTTTATGTATTCCTCATGTGATGAGCATTTGGGTTGCTTCCAAGATTTGCCTATGACAAATTGTGCTACTATAAATATGGATGCATATATATCGTTGTGGTATGATGTTTTCAGTTTTTCTGGAAAAATACCCAGAAGGGGAACAGCTGAGTTGAATGGGACCTCTAATTCTAGTTTTGTGAGGAATCTCCACGCCAATTTCCATAGTGGTTTCACCAGTCTACGCTCCCACCAGCAGTGGAGAAGGGCTCCTTTTTCCACACAGCCCCTCCAGCATCTGTTATTGGTTGATTTCGTGATGATAGTCATTCTTTCTGGAGTGAGATGGAATTTCAGTGTTGTTTTAATTTACATTTCTGAAATGAACAATGATGTCGAACATTTTTTCATATATTTATTTACCATTTGTATTTCTTCATCTGCAAAGTGTGTATTCATCTCAGATGCCCACTTTTGGATTGGGTCTTTGAATTTTGGGGGCCTGAATTTTTTAAATTTTTTATGTTCTAGATAGAGGTCCTTTGTCTGAGGACAGGTGGCTAAAATTTTTCCCAATTGGTTTTGTTTTTACTCTGCTGGTGATTTATCGTGATGTGCAAAAACTTTTCAATAAGATGAGATCCCAGTTGATTCTTTGAAGTATTTTCCATGTGATTAGGGTTTTGTTCATGAACTCTCTGACCACTTTTATGTCTTTAAGATTTCTACCTACTTTCTTTTCCAGTAGATTTAGTGTTTCTGTTTTCATATTTAGAACTTTGATCCATTTTGGTTTTAGCTTAGTACATGGTGATAGACATGGGTCTAGTTTTAGTCTTTGGCATGTGGAGAGCCAGTTTTTCCAGCACTATGTATTAAAGAGGCTATTTTTCTTCCAGTGATTGCATTTGTGTCCTTTGTCAAAGAAGTGGCTAAGTACATTTGTAATTGTGTCCACATCTTTTAATCTGTTCCATTGATTCTCAGGTCTGCTTTTTGGTAAATACCATGCTGATTTTATTATAGTAGCTTTGTAGTATAATTTCAAGCCAGGGATTATGATGCCTTTTGCCTTTCCTTTGTTGCCCAGGATTGAGTTTGCTATTCTAGGCCTCTTCTGGTTCCAGATGAGTTTTGGGAATGTTTGCTCTAGATCTGTAATGTATATTAATAGTATTTTAATTGGGATTACGTTGAATCTGTACAGCAATTTTGGGAGCATGGTCTTTTCACAATGTTCCTTCTTCCTATCCATAAGCAAGGAATATCTTTCCATTTTCTGAAGTCCTTTTTGATCTCTTCTTTCATTTTTTTTTTTTTTTTTTTTTTTTTTTTTTTTTTTTTTTTTTTTTTTTTTTTTTTTTTTTTTTTTTTGCGGTACTGGGGATCGAACTCAGGACCCTGTGCTTGCTAGGCAAGCGCTTATTCCACTGAGCTATATCCCCAGCCCAATATTTTAATCCATGAATATTTTGATTTTTTTTTTTTTTTTGCGGTACTGGGGATCGAACTCAGGACCCTGCGCTTGCTAGGCAGGTGCTTATTCCACTGAGCTATATCCCCAGCCCTTGATCTCTTCTTTCAGAGTCCTGTAATTTTCACTGTATAGATCTTTTACTTCTTTTGTTAGATTGATTCCTATGTATTTCATTTTTTTAGATGCTATTATGAAAAGTTACACCAGGTCATTTTCATGACCCAATCTGTATCCTTTTGAGCTATCTCTCTGTCAGGTCCTTCTCTCTCTTATGCTATCTCAGAGCCTTGGTGCCTTCTCCAAAACAATCTCCCCACCCTTCAGCATCTTCCTGGAAACCCCAGCCAGCACATTTGCTTTTTCTCTGCTTCCCTCTTGAGGTCAAAGATCTCCTACAACTCCCTTGAACCTTTTGCAATGAAACTGGAATCTTATCTCAACAATAAGCCCTCTATCCAACTGTATTTCCCCACTCAACTCTATACTTGTGTCTTTTATCACACAGTCCTGGAAAGGTTATGATTAAGAGCAAGAGTTTGGAAACAGACATAAATTTTAATCCTATTTCTTTCCTTATTGATCATATAGCACAAGCTTTCTTGAACCTTAATTTTTGAATAATCACACCTGATTCTCAGAGAAGTCACAAGGATGGGGTGAGATCACACATTCACAAGTATGTGGCCTAGCACATGGAAAGCCTAATAGATGTTCTAAATTCTTCTTAGCCAAATATCCCTCTGGTAACCTCACTTCTAGACTTCTGCTTACACACACAGACACACACACACACATGCGCGCACACACATGCGCGCACACACACACACACACACACAGATACCTTTTGGCATTTCTTCTCTCTTTTTCCATTACCAGACCTTACCTGTCCTGGATCCAACATATTGCCACCTCCCCAGTAGATCCTTCCCTGAAATATCCAGCTCTTCCCATCCTGTGCATCTCCTGCAGCCACAGCCTTAGTTGTCCTTGTGTTTGCAGTCACCCAGCCCCTCACCTGGACTGCACCTCTTGAGTGCCAAGATTTCCTCCTACTGCTGGGTGGTACCACAGACCTGGTCCACAGAGAAGAAGAGTTGGCCCCATTGTACATTCACGTCAGGATGAACCTGGTGCCTTTGCCTCCTAGCTCTTCAAACCCTTATTGGTTTCCAGTTGGCACGGCATTTGAAAACTCATTGAGATGGCATAGGTGAGGCTTGCTCTTTTTTAATATCCCAAACACCAGAAGAAAAACTAGTTGAGAATCATCAATATGTATTTGGCAAGCAGCACCTCTGAGGATATGGCAAACCCATGTTCTGGAAGGAAGCAGAACTATAAGGATTCAGGAAAAGTGAATAAATTATCACCTGGACTTGGTTCAACAAGCTTACCATTGACTTCCACTCCCCACATCCCCAGCTGACCTCGCGCAGGGGCGAAGAAGGAGAGGGGCACAGAGAGGATGAACAGATGTCCAGAGATTCCACATTGGGTGTTCTGGGGTGACCTCCTCATCCTACTGCTCATCCTTCAACTAAAGGTATTAACAACTGCAGGAAGTGCTCCCCATCAAAACTGAGCTCAACCCCATGCTGATTTCTGTCCACAGCAGGACAGAGGCCTGTTTTCTGGATGGGGATGTGGGGACCAGCCTTGCCTGCCATTGGCTCTTTACACAGCACATGGAGGCCTTGGCTTTGCTGGGCTTCATGTCTGTAAGCCTCTCTCTCTGCCACACATACACATACACACACAAACACACAATCAGGCAGTCCTAGGGAACATGGCAGTCTTAGTTCTGGTACCTACTGGCCCATGTCTCAGAACTGCTGTTCATTAGACCCTGCCCCTTACCTTCTCAGTGGCTTCTTCCTGATCCCTGACCAGGGTCCTTTGAAATCATTTCTCTTGGCCATTTCTAGCTATATTCTCGTATTTCTCTCTCTTTCTCTCTGTGTCTCTCTCTGTCTCTCTGTCTCTCGTTTCTCTCCTTCGTACACACACATTGTACACGCACACACAGACTCCCACGAGATCCTCATTTCAGTCTGACACCATCCTCTTCCAGCCTCTTCCCTGAGTGTAGACAACTTTGCACTGAGTACACTGGGATGCTGAAGGGAAAGGCTGGGATTTCTTTGTCTGTCAGCACCTCTTTATAACGGCTGAGCTAATCTGAAATGAGGAGACTCCCTGCCGTGCCCCTCCATTCCCTCCGAGAACCTCCTTACTTAGCAGATGCTCATCTCCTTGTCCACAGTGAGGCGGATGGGGCTGTGACTTCCCGGGTGAGCCCAGCTGGAAAAGCTCCGTTAGTGAGAGTGCAGCAGTGGGAGCCGTGGTGGAGAATGAGGCAGACCGGGCAAGTGGCCCAAGAAGACCAGGAGCACAGAACAGGAAGAGACACACACGAGTAAGGGAAGCTAGGACAGTGGAGAAGAGTTTGTTTCCCTAACAGTTCCAGGCTGAATAGATTTCCAGGCATCTTATTACAGGTTCCCAGGGAACTCATCAGCACTCACTTGCTGCACTTACTATTTTTTCTTACTTTAATTCTTGGAATCATCCACAACAGATTATCTTTGTCACAAAAGACAGCTTCAAATTATTAGTGAACAACTGGTGGTGGCCCGGGAGAGGGGAGAGGTGAGGAGACACGGCATGATCGATTGGGGGTGTGGGGATTAGACATGCATAGCAGAGCTGGGAGGTCAGCCTGCAGATCTGCCATCCTTGACCACATCTGTTTAAATTCAGCAATAGTAATACATTAGCCCACAGGCTGTCCCCACTGTAACAGGGAAGAGGGTGAACTCACCCCACCCCAACCCCAAAGCTCCAGGCTCAGCAGAGAACAGGAATCAGATATCAGGACAGGCTGTGACCAAAGCGGGAAACCAGGTAGTCAGGGGCACTGGTTAGCTCACCTGTGGCCCCTGGTAAGATGTAGGATGGATACTGATTCTCACCATGCTGACAGAAGTATGAGTTCATGGTTTACTTTATACATGTGTGCACTCCACAGAGACTCATTTTACGGTAATACATCATTATGTGATCCTCTGTTTGGGTTGGAGATTCAACTTCCTTGAATGTGACACAGATGCTGTCCAATGCCACTTTGTTAGGGACTTGGTGCCTCACCCTGATGTCTGAGACTGTCATGGGCTCAGGCCCCACAGCACCTATTTCCTTACTAGGAGAATACGGGCATGGAACCTGTAGCTTCCCAAAGCTGTATCTGCCCTTGTGGCAAAGTGCAGAGGGGCAGGGAGCGAGGACCAATGGGCCCCCTGAGCTGGTCACCCCAAACTTCTCAAGCCCAGAGCCGCGTCTGAAGGAGATGCCGCATCTGAAGGCCACGTGCTGGCTGGTGCTCCTGGGATGCAGGTAGGAAGCTCTGCACAGTAGCAGGTCCAGCAGTCCATGGCATCTGTCTGAATGAAGGACACACCTTCCGTCCTCTCCCAGCCATCCTCTCTCCTGCATTGTCCCCCTTTCTTGGTCATTTGTAGGGGTGTCTGGGTCTCCTACACTTTTTTCTCTCTTCTTGAGCCTTAGGGCTATCAATGTGCTCATAGCTTTGACTTACCCTCTCTGGGAATTGAAAAGAATACTGTTGCCACCTGCACCAGATGGTTAAGTTGTTGCCTTGGGACCTACTGTGCCTCCATGGTAGAGACTGAAACGACACGACTCCTACTGCCCAAAGCACGAGACTGCCGTCACTCATGATCCATCAGAAGTGCTTTTTACCTCTGTGTTCCTCCACTTCTGCCCAGACAGGGGGCTGTGAGCAAGATGAACTAAGCACAGAGTGATGGCACGAGACAGGTACACAGACACGGTTTTAGAGCTAGGGGTGCAGGCAGGGGACACCAGGCTGCTGCTCAAACAAGTAAAAGGGAACTTCGCCTGCCACCCTCCCCCTGCTACACAAACCAAACCTAACTAAAACCAACCTGGAAACTAAAAATAAGAGCAGAGAGCAGATGGAGAAGACATCCAGAAAGGAAATTCGTTTCTGACCGTGGAGGTGGAAGGGCCTGTCCTGTCCCTGGTTAGGCCCGGGGGTTGATTGTGCAACCTGCCAGCCCCGGCCCAGTACCTCTTATCTGAGCTGTCAGTTAACTGGCGAAGGGGGAGCTCTCGCCACAGTGAGCCGTAATTAGCTCAGACCCCGGACTGGGACAGGCTCAGTATGCAACACTTCCAGGTTACTTGTTCAGGAGGGACTGGCTCCTGCAGCCGGTGCTCCTTCCCCACCCAGGCTAAGGGCTCACACTGCCCGGGGAGACCCCAGCTGCAGCCTGCTGTGAGGGCCCGGGCCGTGTAGTAGAGGGTACTCCAAGCTGCGCGTGCCCCTGCCTGGCAGTTTCATTCAGCCTTGGCTTCTCAGTGAGAGGCAAAGCTGAGTTAATAAGTTAAGGATTTACAGGTCATCTTGTGCCCTTGAAAGATAAGGAGAGCCCACAGTGCAGTGATAAACATCGTCAAGGCCAGAAGCCTCCCAGGGACGTCTTTGAACATAGGTGTTTCAGGGCCGCCTTAGCCTTCCAGGCCTTCCCAAGAGGACGTGGAGAGACAGGGGCTCTGCTGTGCTCATGTGGGGGCCGCTGTACTCTCGGGGAGCACTCTGCCGCTAACGCAGCTCCTGGCCTTCCTCCCGAACTCCAGCTGCCTGGGCCTGATTTAGGCCAGGGGACTCCGCTACGCTCCTCGGCTTCCTGTGCACATGAAAGCTGTGGTATCTGTGAGCATCCATCTAAATAATAGAGATGATTCCAAATCCGAAGTTGGGGATTCCACAAATTTCTTCATGATGGCTACTTTAATGATGCTGCTGCCCCTTCTGTCATTTCTTCCTCCTCCTCCTTTCCCTCCTCCTCTTCTTTCTCTTCCTTCAAGGGTTCACTTCTTTCAGAATATTTATTTTACTGGAGTTCCTGCTTGCCTGGTACCTTCAACAAGGGTTTTGCTGTGCTGTCTGGTAACTTTGCTTCTAGTGAAAAGATTTCAGCTGTTGGAAATGTGTTCCTTGCTCACTAGGAGCAAATCCAGATGGACAACTTACTAGTCCCAGGGATGCCATCCAGCCATTAGATTACAGCTATGGATAGAAGCAGTCTTTTTAGAATGAATTTGAACTCAGAGCCCAGAGACTAAGGCACATGTCCAAGCTCTGCCTCTACTAAGCTGCCCCTTCCGGGACTCAGTTCCTTATAAGGCCACTAGAAGCTCTTGCTGTCTTTCCAACTATGGCACGTGATATCTTTGGCATCAGTTGGAGTTAAGCTGCAACCTGGACAAGATATAGTCTTTTCACAGTAAGCAACCCCCCCACCATCCCACCTCAGACTTAGGTTCCACTTCCTAGAAGACCAAGGTCAAGGTAGTGATAGGAGGCCCAGCAGCAGCCCACATCCTGAATCAGGGAGTTGCCTGAAGTTGGGGGCAGACAGTAAACTCAGGTTGCACCTGACATGTACTCACTGGATGAATTATTTTCACTTCTGTGAAACAGGCTTGTGTTATCGCTTTACTGTGAAGCCTGCCACATCTTAGAACCAACAGTGTCACGAACCATCTCATGGAAAGTGGAAATGGGCAGGATGTGGTTTGAACTGACAAAAGCTGAGGCTGCCATTCCTCACTAGGGGCTTGCAGGGCAGCAAAGGGGGTGGAAGAGAAGCTGTGTTTTCTGACCTGCAGCCAAGTGGCCATAAAGTCTGGGGCAGCCTAACTAGTAGCTTAGTATCCAGATGTTATAAACTCTACCACCAACAATGACAAGACACACACACACACACACACACACACATAACCACCAAAATACACAAGCACATGGGCAGGCAGTGTTTCTCCTTTCAGTTAAAAAAAAAGACCAAAAAACTTTTTATCTGGATACCAGCTAATGCTCAAAAACTTTCGTATGCACTCCATGCTTGCAATAGCCTAATAAGGGACCCACAGCCATGTAAACATTCCTAGGTCTCAGGTGAGAATGCTGAATAGGGTCCCAGTTGTGGAGATGCAAAGGGACAAAGTAAGTCCAAGAAGCCCGGACTCCTGCTGCCTGATCCAAAGCCAGTGCCTGGCGGCTCTGGACTGAAAGCAGGGCTCCCTGCCATCCATCTCCTATGGCACCACAGCGCACACCGTGACCTTGACGTGGGGCTGCGTCCCCATGACTGGGTGCTGCCTGGGGACAAAGATTTCAGCTGCCTTCCCGCGAGCCTCTGTGGCCTAATACCTTGCGTGGAGCTACTTAACAGATGTCTCATAAATGAATAATTACTTTTGAAAATAAATTTATTTTATTAATACATGTTGGCAGTACATGAAGTTGACGATCATCTTGGGGGTGGATACCTGGACATACACAGCTTGTGTCTCATTTCTTAACCACCTTTCCCTTCCCTTCCCTCCCTCTGTCCTCCTCCAATCCCCGACCCAACTGTCATTGCTGTTACTGTTGCCGGTCTTAACCCCTGTTATGGCGCATAATGTCTACATGAAGTTAGGTCCCTAGATTCCTGTGCGTGGCATGTTTCATTCCTATTTCCCCTTCCCTTCCTCCTCAGCCCTCATCTTTGGTCCTCTTCCCTATTGCAAAAGATCCATCCTCTCATCCCCTTCTACTACCCTTAATTATTCTTTGGTACTTTGCCTCACTCAAATGAGAGCTACGATTTGGCATTTAAATTTGTGTGTCTGGTTTATTTTACTCAACATTATATTTCCCAGGTACATCCATGTTCCTACGAATGTCTCAAATTTGTTATTCTTTGTAGCTAAGTACTACTCCGTTATATATAGACACATTTTCCTTATTCAGTCTCCCGTTGACGGGTATGCAGGCTGCTTCCAAGGTTTAGCTATTATGAATTATGTTGCTGTAAACAGCGGTATGCTTGGATCATGATAGTATGATGTCATTATTTATGATGAATGAAAACATTCTGAAGCCACAAGTCTCCCAGTATTTAGGTACAGATTTCTCTGAGCTACTTCTATTTCACAAGCCACGAGAGCTTATGGGGGCAAAGTTTTTCTGTCTTGTCCTTCTAAGCCAGTGAGCTGAAAAGCCTTGGCCTGACTTTCCTGGAAGGGAGAAGGGTTGACGTGAAATGATGTGAAACAAACCTCGAGAAATCAACAGTAGCCCACACTTCTCAGAACCACAAAATTCACTAGGCTTCATCCCTTTACACTCCAGGACAATTCCCATGAGAAAGCATGTGTTCCTGTGTCCCATCGGCAGGGACATCCTGTGGTGTGTTTGCTGGTGTTTGATGTCTTTGCTGACAGAACTTATTTCGAAGAAGAGCAGCAACTGATTGGTTGGTTTGGCCACATTTCAGGTGCTTGTCCTTTGGAATGGCTTTGGGGTAGAGACTGTGGTATAAGGACCTCACTTTTCTCATGTCTAAAGTCCAGATGGTGATAGAAGTACCCATGTTGTAGGCATTCAGAAGACAGAGTGACATAGTCCACAGGCCTGCTCAGAACAGCACGGTGCATGGAATAAGCACCCAACAAACAGTGGCTATTGTTTCTCCAGCGAGGTTCTTTAAGCAGCACAACAGTTTTTAAATCATAAAATCTCAGCCTGCTTTTTTTCTGCAGAGACATTATCCAGAGCAGCAGACCTCATTTAATGTCTCCCTGGCTTCCTTCCCTCTGTTTTCAATCTCTGGGGAGGACAGAAAAGAAAGGACATTCACATGTTGCAAATACCACCTCTGCAAACACAGATTAATGCACAGCTCTCAACTGAAATGACTTTTTATTTTTAGCCACATGAGTATTTAATATAGGATAAAGGTTATGGCACACATCAGTGGGGAAAGGAAGTATCACTTTAAGAACTGGAGCTGAGACAACTGGCTAATTATTTAAGAAAATTTAAATCTATTTTCCTTTGTAACCACATACCAAAACCTGTACAGGTGAGTCAGAAATTATGCCCTCCCAAATCATATATATATATATATATATATATATATTTCAGAAAAAAATAATGAAAGAGACATTTGACCATATAAAATGCAAGCTCATGAAAATCACAAAAATAATAAAACCAAAGAGTAAATGTCACATCAAATTAAAATATTTGTAGCTTATGTGAGAACCCATTATTTTATTAGGTTATTTTTTCTTTTTATTCACTTTTAAGAGCTCTTTGTAAAAACAGCATGGTACTGGCAGAAAAACAGACATGAGGATCAATGTAAAAGATTCAAGGATGCAGACACAACCACAAACACACTCAGCCACCTCATCTTTGACAAAGGGGCCAGACATGATCACTCGAAGAAAGACGGCCTCTTTAATATATGGTGCTGGGAAAACTGGCTTTCCATAGGCCAAAGACTAAAACTAGACCCTTGTCCATCACCATGTACTAAACTAAAGTCAAAATGGATCAAACAGAAACACTAAAGCTGTTGGAAGAGAGAAGAAGAACTCTTGAAGACATAGGTGTAGGCAGAGAGTTCATTAACTTCATTTCCCTAATCACATGGGAAATACTACAAAGAATCAACAACTGGGATCTCATTAAAAATCTTTTGCACAGCAAAAGAAATCATCAACAGAGTGAAGAGACAACCCACAGAGTAGGGAAAAGATTTTGCCATCCATTCCTCTGACAAAGGACTCATATCTAGAGTATTTAAAGAACTGAATAAAAATCAAACCTGCTAAATTTAAAGACCCAATCAAAAACTGAGCATCTCAGATGCCCAGATGAAGATGTACACACAGCAAATAACTACATGAAAACATGTTCAACATCACTGGTCATTCAAGAGGTTCAGATTAAAACAATGCTGAGATTCCATCTCACTCCACAAAGAATGGCTGTGATTAAGAAATCAATCAATAACACACATTGGTAGGGCTATGGGGAAAAAGGAACCCTTCTCCACTATTGGTGGGAGTAGAGACTGGTGCAATCAACCACTATGGAATCAGTGTGGAGATTCTTCAAAAGCAAGAACTAGAGATCCCATTTAACCCAGTTATTCCTCTTCTTGATATTATCCTAAAAGAATCAGAAGCATCATACCACAGCAATACATAAACACCCACATTTGTACAGCACAGTTTGTAATAGACAAATCTTGGAAACAACACAAATGCCCATAAAGAGATGACTGGATAAAAAAGATGTGGTTCTTTTTATATAATGGAGTACTATTCAGCCATAAAGAAGGATAAACTTGAGACATTTATAGCAGAAGGTCCATTGTAAGATGGACCTTGAGATAATAATCTTAAGTAAAGCAAATTGGACACACATGTATAAGTATCTCATTGTCTCTCCTATGTGAGAAACTGAAAGTATAAATAAGAACCAAAATATATAATAGAAATTGTGAAATAGGAAGAAATTGTTCAAAAGGGAAACTGTGGAGGGAGGAGGGGGAAAAAAAGGGAAAAGAAAAAACTGAGAAAAGAAGGATAAAATGGAAATAAAGCTTTGTAAATAAGGGAAGGGAGGGGAAAAGAGAAAAAAAGGAATCAAGATATATCATGTACAGGTACAAATTCTCTGTGATGAATGTGATCATTATATATATTGTACCAATAAACCTAATAAAAAGGAGAGCTCTTTGTGTATTAAGGAAATTAGCACTGTGTCTAACATGAACATTATGCCAAATATCTGTGGTATTTTGTCTTATAGAAACTTGTAATCCCTTGCAGTTAAATTTATAAATCTAACAGAAATTAATTATAAGCTGACTTCACTATATATATATATATATATATATATATATCCATATAGTCACCTTTGATGTCACCTAATATCTGAGCCTTGCCAAGAATAACATAAACTGCACTGTAGCGCTATGTGCTATTATTAGAGTCTTAGCTAAGTGGGATTACATAGAATTTTGGGCCTTTTTTCTCTTGATGCCTTAAAAAAAAGAGCTGTTAACTGTTTTTGTTAGAATTCAGACAGAAAGGTGCCACTCTTAAAACCCTGTTTCTTCATTCAATACACCAGCTTTCATTGAATGTTTTCAGAGGTAGAACCAGAAAGATCATTGCCACTGTGAGTGGCTGTCTCTATGTTGACAGAAAGGTATTGACCTTTTGACGTCATTCCTCATACCTTCCAGTGTCTTCCCCATTCATGTAGCCTAGATACCAACATGCCCACTGCCTTGATTTGTTTCCATTACGTTTTCCAGAGCTGGTTATGTGGAATTTCCAAACAAAACTAGAAAAGGCAAATACAGAGTCCAATACTTCTTATTTCGTTTGTTGTCTCTAAATCTCCATGAAGTCTTTATTAGCTTCTGGTGACTAAAACAGAAATAAAGGGGAAAAAAGTGATTTGTTAAAGTCATGAAGCTGAACTAACTGGATGAAGTCCTCTGACTGACCTCAGAGAAGCCCAGGGACGCGCAGATCAGCTGTGAAATGACTTGTATGTTTAGATTTAGAGAAGATGTCTGGCTCCCTAGCAAATTTGTCTGCCCATAAATTTCTTGATTAGGCAAAAGGCCCCTGCCAACATATCCAGACCTTCACTTCAGTATGTCCTTAATTTGAGCTAATAGGGGGATGGAAATCATGCTCGATCTGGGTGACACAATATGTAAATTTAAATCTGTCCTCACGGCTCATTTCCAAGAGATCAATTTATAAGCATAGGTGGGATATGGAAATCACCAAGGCTGTTGGCGGCTACTGGAGATTTATTAATTGGAACCATAAGCAAAGGCAGCAGCTCCGAATGACTTCACAGCGTTTCCGAGGATGCCTTGTTCTCAGCACATCGGGGCCCCTTGGGGGAAATTACTGTTACACAGTTAATTGTGATGGCCCACTTCAAGCTCCTCCTGTCAAGCATAATAGCATTCTGTCTACTAGGAAGAGTTCAAATGAAAGAGATAGGTATAAACTCCTCCATGGAGACTTCAGGGTGTCTTTTTGTGGTAGACATTTGGTATTGTTTTTCTCTTTACCCAGAGGTAAGACCTAGACAAGTAAGTACTCTTTAGGGTCCTAGCTTTGTTGTGTGTATCTCTGGATGGGTGTTCCACTGTGTGTGGTCCTGGGCTTTATTCTCTGCCACAGGTGCACCCATGGCCAAAGCCACCATGAAGGACAAATGCTCGTGGGACAGAGAACAATTTGTCTCAGCCGTTCGGCTATTTAAGGGAGGTTTCCACATTTGCCTCAGCAGCTATATTGCCCACAAATGATTTCCTGCTACAGTCTCTCTCTCTCCCTTCCATTCTCTCTCTTTTTCCTCTTCCTTTTTCCCTCAGACATTCTGATACTTCTGTAGTCAATGCCTGTATGAAATAAACTTGGTTTAAAATACCTAATACGAGTTTTGTTTTTCTGACTAGACCCCAGTACAGATGTAGTACCTGAAGTGGTCTCAGTCCAGGACCTTGACCTTCCACCTTCCCCCTCGTCTGCCTCACTGTGGAAACCAGTACCTGGGCTGCCAAGAAGAGTGTGAGAAAGCAAATACAGAGCTAAAAGAAGCCTGAGCAACCCAGTTAGTGCAATGTCACAAGTTAGTGTAAGGAAAGAAAAGGAGCTTTAGAGTCAATGACAGGGTAAAATTTTCTCTTCTACTTGTAGGCAGTGTTACACACACCACACACACCAAACCAGACAACATACACTATACACACACACCACACAATACCCACAACACACAACCTGAACCATACCACATGCCACATACTGTACGCATCCACAACCAACTACAAACACACACACAGACCACACAGACCACATACTCCAAATACACACCACATACAACAAAGTCATCATACCACACATATGACAAACATAACACACACATGTACCACACACCACTGACATGTCATACCATATATGTACTGTACACAAAATACACAACACATACATCACACATACCATACATGTGCAATGCAGGTATTCCATATTATACACTGCATACCACACATTATACACCACACACATATATGTCACACACACACACTGATACACACCCCAGTGGGCTCTGCTCTGTGTAAAGCATTATACTATGTGGTAGCAAAATCTGACGCACTTGGGTCACTTCAAAACTCCCAGGCTACTGGTTGGAGTTGGCTCAACCTGTGTAGATGGCCAGGTAAAAAGGGATCCCGACCCTTCACGGGCCGGGAGGCCAGACCACTGGAGACACCGCACTCTGAGCTTTGTCCCTGCTCCACTTGGAAACATTTCTCCCCATGACTCTAACATCGGCAGTCTTAACTCGAAACCACAGGGAGCTGCCAGTTATAAGGAAGTGGAATGAAAAGTGCGTTTGTTTTACATTTGCCAGGGTGTCAGCCCAGGCTAGATAGAAATGATCATAACTTCTGGTCCTCTTCTCAGAGCTTCTTAAGGAGGCGGTGGTTAGCACGGCTGGAGAGAGACAGGCTGAGCTTGTTTGGTTACAAGTACAGCCATGTGGAGACCTCAGGAAGAAGGAAACCCGCATCGCCTGCCCCCACGGACAGGCAGCCTTCTCATCGTCCTCACCACCGCTTAGGAACACTTGAAAATAATTTTCAAAGGAATTAGGTAACTTTCCAAAATATCCAGAGAGTGCAAATGAGAAGCAGAGGTTCCGAGACTCACACCCACACGTGCACAAGGAGGCAGCGGATGCAGAAGGACAGGGATGTGCCTGTCTTCAGTGGCGTCTGATTTCTGGCTAACAGCTGCACAGAGCTTAACTTGGAGCAGGCATGAACTGAAGATGCTGCCTGCAAATACGTGCTTGGAACCCCTCAAGGACAGCACCTCCCCCTCTCCCTGCAGCCAAACAAGTCTGGATGTGGGTGGGGGCAGAACCCCAGGACTGACCTCTCCCTGCCTGAGTCATCTTACCTTTAAGCCACGGTTGGAAGGAGGTGGGAGCCATTAATAGTGCAACTCTCCGACAAACAGAGCTTCCAGGAGGGAAGCAGTCCCTGGGAACTCTAAACAGCAATTAGGCAAAATCCTAAATTACAGAGTTCTCACTCCACAGAGAAATGCAAATTATAATTTTGCCTCCTCCCAAATCCCGCAGCCTGATTCTGCTCTCCATCTGCAAAATGCACCTTTCCACCAAGCACATCCCCAAAGAGGCTTTCTGAAGGAGCCAGAAAGGGCACACACGTGTGATCAGCTCAGCCGTGCACCCTTCCTGCTGATGCCCTGGAGACAGGGAGGGAAGGGAATGAAGGGAGGAAGATAGAAAGGGAGAGGGGGAGGAAGAAAAAGAGGGGAGGAGAGGGAAGCTAGCAGAGAGGGCAGAAAAGAGGGGGCAACGGAGAGGGAGGAGGCAAGGAGAAAGGAGAGCATTTCGTACTGTTTTTATCATCCTCAAATATTTCTCAGGCATTACCTATGTGCTAAGCCCTATTACAGATAAAGTATAAAGTAGAACCTTACAGTGCAGTAGTTTCCAGTGTCGTCAGGTAAAAATCAAGCCAAATGCAACTATTTATTCAAGCACTTAATTCTATGCCATAAGAAACCTGTGGCTGTAGAAATTCAAAGAGAGGAATGGAGGTGAGAGCTGAAAGCGGAGATGCTTCATGGAGATTGGCACCCGTGGTGAGAAGCCTCCCTTGTCCCCAGCAGTCGTGTGCCTGCCAAGCTTCCCTGAGAAGCACCTATGCCTCTCTACACACTGCCCAGGGTTAGCCATGAGTCCCACGGGCACCTCGGGCCTGGCTATCTAGTGATGGACTTAGTGTCCCCCAGATGCTGGAGGGAAGAGGTCTTTCCCCCTCTGTATACCAGCTCAGAGCACAATGCTAGGATGCGGGCCACCACCCTGAGCTGCTGAATGAATGGGCGTGTGACTGAGAATCACAGGAGCTGGGCAGGGAGCTCCTAGAGGAAGTTCTCATGGCCTTGAACTCATTCAGCCTGTGTTCCTGAGAACTTCCCAGTGGGCTATCAGTGTGGTAACACAAGGAGGGAGTCAAAGAAGTGTCAGCTGGGAGCTGTCCTGCCCTGCCTTAGTGATGCAGACGGCCTCTCTGCCTTTATTGGGTGTTTGGATTCCTTGCCTCTTCCGCTCCAGAACCAATAAGCTAACTCTTCACCCAGCCAGATCTGGGCACAATGTGTTGCAGGAAACTCAGCATCCTGAGCGCAGCCTGCAGTGCCAGTGTGTAGAAGGGTGGGGCTGACTCGGACTCACCGTGCCCCAGAATGTCTTATCTACTCCTTGGGAGCATCTAGAAGAGCCCAACAAGTGCCTTCCCTATTCTAGGTTCTGACCTTTTCCAGTGCTCTGAACCACAGGGATTTCCTGGCTCAGGCCTGATGCTTTCATTTTCTCAACACTACGCCAAAGACCAGAACTTGCTGAGATCTGAGCTGAGGCTTAAACAGCAGAAGTCTGGGGGCGTGGAGGGGGAGGTGGGAGGAAAAGGCTCTGGGGATCAGGGTCAGTTGGAATGTGTGGCTTCCGGGGCCTGTGGAGGTGACTGGAAGGGGTCAGCTCCTGCAGGGTCCTGGGCAGGGCATAGCATTAAGAATTTTCCCAGTGGGCAAAGGAGTCATTAGTGAATTTTGAGCAGAGGAGACACATGGCTGGATTTGTGTTTTGGAAAGATAACCCCCAGCTTTGATATTTGCAGCTATAAAGGGCTGCCTAGGTTAATGAATCACTTTTTCAGGTTCTGTCTCGTGTGGACTCATCCATCAATACTCATCTCTAATTTGTTATCCAGACACTCGAGCACTCAGATTTATGGGGCTGGAGGATAGTCAAGTGCATAATGGGGGCAGGGGAGCTGTGAGATCTTTGGACTTGAGGTCGTCAGTTTAACCTTCATTCCCAGGATAAAATCTATTTTCTACACAAGTCCTTTGAATTTTTTAAATCTCTGTTTCATAGCATACCCACAGTAGGTTGCTGTGTACTTGTTGTAATGGGGGAAAGTGTATATAAATTATTTATTTAAGTTATTACCAGGTAAATCAAGAGCATCTGTGCGGATGAGGGCCTGAGATCCCGAATCTGGTGATTTGCAGCAGAGTTTACCCCCACCTATACAGTGTCACAGAGCCAAGAGACTGTTCAGCCACCTCCGCCTCACCTGAGCCTCACCACCGAGACACCAGCCCTGGGAGCAGACTGCCTGCATCAGACTGCTGTTCAACATTGGATAAGATACTTCCTGCCTCTGTGACTCAACCTATTCACTTATTCAATAGGAATTATAACAGAATCTACATAATAGGGATATTATGAGGATGGAATAAATCAATGCAGAGAAGAAGTATGATCTTCTCTTACTGCCCCTTGGCCACTGAGACATGGCCAGAATTGGAGTAACATCTGCCACTCTTTGATCATTTCACCCTTGATTCTTGGACCTTCCATATCCAAATAAAAGAGCCCCTGGCTGTGTTCCAGCATCTGCGAAGTTCTCCTTTATATCTCTTTCTTTCCAGCTGGATTCCAGAATGCCTGCAGGCCTGCTTGATTTCTTGGATGGTAACTCTTCCCATCTAATTAGTAATTAACATATTTGCAAGGATTTAGGATTGGGCCCTTGGCAATGAATTCCTCTAAGTAATTGTGTGATGTGAATTAAACCAAGGGCACTTAAATACCCAGTTTCTAAACTATTCTAAGCACTCAGGGTTGGGTAGGTTGTTGTTTTTATCTGGGTGTTCCCAAAAGCCTCACTGGCTCACAGGCATGGGCCTTTGAGAGGTGACTGGATTATGGGGCGCTGGGACGTGGAGTCTGGTCAGAAGAGGTAGTTGCCGATAGCGACCCAGAAGGGGATACAGTGTCTCCTCTCCTTCCATGCTCTCCTGCTTCCTTGCAACCATGCCACAAGCAGCTCTCTTCCGCCAGGTCCCTCTGCCACTCTGCCCTGCCTTGGATCAGTTAACTATGGACTGAGACTTCTACAAACTGTGAGCTAAAAGAAACTGATCCTCCTCCAAGTTGCATGTGCTGGATATTTTATCTTGGTGACAAGAAAAGTGACTAAGACATGGGCAACAAGAGGAAAAATCACCTGAGCTAGCGTAGCTCCATTATTATATCATGCGCCTCTCACACTGAGTCAGCCCAGTAAGATGAGTAGTTACAAAATGATCTCATTTAATTTACTAAGTGCCGGTCTTAAATCGTACTGTAAAGCCTAACACAGTCCTGAAATATCAGTTAATTCTGGTCAACTGGTCAGATCCTCTGCTACTTGATAAACGACTGATCTGATAACCGTGATTTAAGAAAACTAAGTCTGTGCACTTACAAAGTTGGCCAATTACAGGTTATTCGACTTATAAAAGTATTCTTCAGCTTCACAGAGAAAGATCCACTGGAAGTAAATTTCAAGCTCCCCATGCGTTTTAAAAATATAAAGTAACTTAACAAAATACATTCTGTTCAGGAACATGCTAATTCATAAATTAATCAAGCTATAGGATATTGCTGCTTAAGTCTAAGAACAAATGCAAATAATGAGTATGTGAGACAAATAAAGGGCTAAAAATACAGAAGTGCAAGGAGGTGGAAGATGGGACAGAGAACGAAAGATGGCAAGAAAGAAAGCTACTCCGGGCACGGTGGCACATACCTGTAATTCCAGTACTTGGGAGGATGAGGCAGGAGGATGACTGTGAGTTAAAGGCCAGCCTGAACTATGTTATCTGTCTCTGAAAAAAAAAAAAGTAGAAAAAAGTAAGATGAGAATCCAGGAGAGATAAAGCCCATCATAATCAAGGCTCTGAAAGACCGCAACAGAGTTCATAGTTTTCATCCCTAGCTTAGAAGGCAAAGTCTAGACCAGCTGGGGAGACAGCACGGTATTAGCAGATAGCTAAAGGAAAGAAACCTCCTAGTTCTTTGTTGTTTGTCGGGATTTGGCCTACTCAGGTCTGAGAGCCTGCCGAGGAAGGGTCTTAGCCATGAATGGCAGTGCCTATGCCACAGGACTTGGAGTTACACCCTAGCTACCGCTGCTCTTGCACATGCTCCTGACTGTCTTGACCTCAGTGCTTGGGCTTTCCTGCTGGATCTTTGCTGGTGAACTAGATCAACCTATGATTCAATAGAATTTGACCCCTGTTTTCTATTCTTCAAAGTAATGCTCTGGCCACTTTAAGATCTGAGATCTCCTGACTCTGACTGTCTCCTAGGCAACATGCACTTTGATTAGTTCTCAACCTTTTGGCTCAGTTCTTAACCCTCACCCTTTGTTTCCACTTTGCTAGAGCTCATGGATGGAAGAACGTAGGCAGGCTGGAGGCATGGAGCATCGCAGTCATGGCATGACTCAATAAGGCACCATGTTTAAATCCCAGTAGGACAGGTTGGAAACTTGTGTGCAGTGTAATAAGAGAATCAGCTCAGTGCTTCCCAAGTGGATTTTATAGAATACCAGGGGATGATCCCACAGTCAAAAACACATTTACAGAATATTTGACACTCTTAACAATTCACTGGGCTCAATAATAAAGACTGAGAACTGTCTTTTCCTTTAAGTAAATATTATTAGAGGAATAATTCCTCCAGACACGTTCTCAAGCACACTACACTTGAGTTGAGTTCTGGATGGTTTAATGACTGTACTCTAAGACTACTCTTTACCACCTGCAGAAAAATTGCCAGTTCTATTGCGATCAAAGGCTTTGCATTTGTCCCTAGTCAGTTCACCTTTTCCCCACCAGTGTCCTGGCGTACATATAGAATCTATGCCTGTCCATCAGAGGGAGATGAAAGCTAATGTGATGAGAGGTGGAATCAAGAACAAAATAATCAGAACAGTGACTTTTCATTATTCCTTTCTTATGTGAATCATGCACTACCCTGCATTTATGTTTAAAAAGTTAATTACACAGATTATATGGGGGGGAGAGACTTGGCAAGACTTCCTAAAAGGCCTATAATGGTTCAAGTCAACATTTGTGATGCTAATGTAACCCACAGCCATATTATTAGAATCTTCCTGTCCCAGCCACGTCAAGCATATATATTCAATCCTGGATGCAACATTTTAAGAGAGGCACTTGAGACAAAATTATGTGTGGAAGGGTTTGGAAAAGATGAAATATATTTTTGTACGAAAACTGAAGGAATTGAATATGTTTAGCTGGAATAAGAGAAAACTTTAGGGATACAGTGCATACATTTGTCTTCAGTATTTGTCGTGTGTGTGGTGAGTGAGACTAGATCTGTGTGCCCAGAGTCTAGACAGCAGTCAAATAAAAAAAGATGTCAAATTTCACTCTAGTATAAGGATGTTTTCATATTTTCTGTGGACCAATCATATAATAAATTATCCTCATAAGTAGTATGTGCCCCATCATGGAAAATGTTCGAACATACGCCAACTTCCCAAGTGTTGGGGCTGAGGAGGGTACCAAAGGATGCTAAGATTTTTCTCTGGTTGCCTAAATACTTATCAACCATGCTGCCACCTGATTTAGAAAGATGATGTCTGGGATCACTCATCCTGTGTGTCCTCCCCCACGTGTCACAGAATCTTATCCCATGCCTGACTGTATCAATTTCTGACTTTAGTTCTCAGTTCAAATTGAAAGGAAGAAAGCACCAGGAAGTTCAAAGGCTCCTACTTGCCTGCCGTAGAAAATCTGTAGAAGAACCCAAAGAAAGCACCTGGGAATAGATTTACTTACATGTTAATTTAAAAATAATGCATGTCCCACAATGCACATTTGATTCAGAAGGCAACTTTTTATCATGCAAACATCAATTTCTCTCTGAAACATCTCACTAGTGGTATAAGTTTTATACTTGTCGTTTCTGGCTTGAAACCAAGAAAATGGCACAGCCACTAAAAGCTCACTTGTTACACAGCTGGTCTGACAGTTAATTAATGGGCTTTATTAGGCTGAGGGGCAGGAAGTCTTCTCAGCCAAGTTTAGGACTCAAGGATCAGGTACCTCAAATGAAGCTCAAACATCATGCTATTAACGCCCCAAACTCTTGGCAGAGCACAGCTCTCCGTTTGGAAAGTAATGGCCTCCTGTCTCTTGTGAATAAGCCCTAGTAGAGATCAAAGCATCCTTCATAACCCCATTTTGATGAGTTAAGGGAAAATGAATATTAAATGCCCTCTTAAAACCCTCATTGGAATGTAAATGCTGAGAAGAATGCAGGGAACCCAACTACATATGGGATTTTGTCAGACCCACAAACCTGTGGGGAACATGGAGCAAGCCTTCTGACAGATTGAGACATGCTCACTGCCTCTGCCTCGCTGCTCTGCCCACAGTTTGTATGGGGGGTCTCTTAATGGAAAGGGTACCTATGCTATCCCACAGTCTCTTCAAATGGGCCAATTGTAATGATCTAAAATTGGGGCTGGTACTCTGCTTTTTAAATCACTCATTTCATGAAATATTTCTGCACAATTTGTAGATCCCATAGGGCTCCCGACTTAGAAAAACTGACTTTATGTGTTAATTTCTCACTAAAAACACTGCTCGCTCACTCTCTCAAGGGGGTTCCATAAGACATGTAACATTAAACATGAATGTTCATTCAAATTGTCTTGTAAATGTGCAATAAACATCTCTGCATGTAAGGCCATAGAGGGTTTTTCTTGTTTGTTTTTATTGAGGTAAAATTCACATACTATAAAAGTAACTGTTTTGTAGTGAGCAGTTTGGTGGCACTTAGCACATGCACAGTGCTATACAACCTTCACCTCTGTATTTGCAATTCATTTTCATTGCTCCAAAAGGACACCCTATACCCATCAGGCAGTTGCTCTCAATTGTTCTTCCCCCAGCCCCTTCAACCACCAATCTGAGATTTCCTCTATAAATTCACCTATTCTGGATATGTCCTGTAAACGGAGTTTTATGCTCAATGACCCTTGGGCCTGGTATCTTTCACATTACATAATGTTTGTGAAGTTCACCCATGTTGTAACATGTATCAGTTCTCATTCCTTTTCTAGGTGAATAATATGCTTATGTATATACTACAATTTGTTTGCATGTTTATCTATTGATAAATTATTGACTAGAGGCTGTTTCTGTCTTTTGGCTGCTGAGGAGTGCTTCAGTGAGCGTATGTGCACATAGTGAATTTGATTGGACACCTGTTTCCATGCTTATTCATATCTGGTTGGCACAGTGCTCATCAAGCTCATGGGCTGTGAGCTTACCTCTGTGGGTACCTAAAGCTAATAAAGGGCTATACCAACCCCACATGGGCAGAGCACTAAGTGCTCAAGCTCCTCATGACTGCATATTTGACTTCTCTTGTCAACTAAAGTACACCAGCTCACTGTGGGGCTGGTGATTAGAGGTAAGGGAACTGAAGTGTAGATCGGGTATTTGACCACCCTCGATCCATGACCAGTTGCAGAGAGGAAGATGGACTTCTCCATCAGTATTTCAGTCCAGGTGCTGGACTATAATTTCCTCTGTTAAAAGAGGTTACAGTTTTCTCAAGTTAAAAGTCTAACTTCTGAGAGGCGCACACAGAAAATTCTTACCTTTCCTTTAAACATGAAAAATGGACTCATTCATTTCCTAATCAACAAATATTTATTATATATGGATACTGTTAAATGTGCTGAGAAAAGGCAGGAAGTAAAACACAAAAGTTCCTGCCCATGGCGATTGCGTTCTAGAAGCTGTGGAGGTAACATCATGGGAGACATAATGGCATATTCTCTGTATACAAATTATCTGGAGAAATCCCATGTCAGATATCTAAAAACAAAAGCTTTTTTTAAATTAGCAAATTTCTGCAGCTTTACCCTCAATTCAGTTTTAAACTGTAGCTCATTCTCATGAAATAAAGCTAGAAGACTGTAATACTTCATTTATAGTGATTTAGGTCTTTAAATAATGAATGTTTTCCCTCCAGCATTGCCATGTTCTTTGCAATAACACTGCCTCTCTACTATGCCTCTCTACACTGCCCAGGACTCCAGGACTCCCGGGATCAGCGTGGACACACACCTGTCATTCACAGGCTAAGCCACAGGATGCCACTGTGGTATTTTTGCTATAATAGACTTTTACATAAACTGAACTGAATGAAGAAGGGTTTAAATGAAATCTGTTTTTTTAAATAGGTACAGGAAAACTATTTAAGGTTTAAGAACTAAATCTTATTTGTCACTTATAACTAATTTTTAAAATCCCTTCAAATCAGATTGTGAACATCACATACTGAAGCTGTAGGGGTCTTTTGTGAATTACATTCAATATTAAAGCAAAACAAATTATTTGAGACAATTTCCAAGTATGAGCACCCGCAAATACTCAGAACGAATCTTTGTGAGAGTTGAATCCTCTCAAGGTGTCTCTGCCTCCAAGTGCAGTCAAATGCTGTATAAAATCATGAGATGCTTGTGATCTAGTATTTGCTTAACAATTGACAATAACATATCAGTAGTATTTACATTTCCCTAAAATTATTTGTCTTTTAGTGGGACCAGTATGTTTTTTAAATCAAAGTGTTGGGTAAATCAAGTTATAGTTTTCCTTTAACTTACCTGAAGATACTTTCTTTGCATTTCTTTCTCTTTTTTTATACCAAGAATCAAACTCAGGACTTTGCTCTTGTTAGGCAAGCGCTTGTGCTGCTGGGCTGTATCCCTGGCTCTCTGCATTTCTAATGGAGTCACAACTGATAGTTATAACTGGCACTTTAAAACTTCTTCTTGACCTCCTTCCAGTTGCTCAGCAAGTAATTAAAGATTTATAATTGACAATGATAGATTACTTTTTAAACTTGCTATTAAAATGCAAGCATTCTTCCTGTCTTATGAGCAACCCAATGGAAAAACATCCCCAAAGTAGAATACATCCTATAGAAAAGTGATCATTGTGGAGTCAGGTACATAGGTTACATCCTATTTATTTGGGAGAGTGAAACAGGAGGACCACCAGTGTGAGGCTGGCCTGGGCAACCTAGTGAGACAATGTCTCAAAATAAAAAATAAAAAGGGCTGGGCATGTAGCTTGGTGTTAGAGAGCGTGCTTAGCTTACACAAGGCTCTGGCTTCAAGCCCTAGTACCATGCACAAAAAAGTAACTATATTTATGAATGTCTGGTCTATGTACATAGGGAACAGATAAACTGTAGGCTCCCAAAGAGACTGCAGTCTAATTATGACCCAGTCATATGAAAAAGAAAAGTACAGTTAAGAATGTGAAGCACTAACACATTTATCATTACTCAATTGCAAAGGTTAATGTTCTTGAGGGCAGGAGCAGACAGGAGGCTTCAGAGGAAGCAGACAGTGTGGTCCACAGGCACAATGTTACCTCTTGGCAGGCTCACCTGTCCTTCATATTATACAGACCAGATGGTCCCTTTATCACGCCGACTCTGAGTCCTTGGCTTTTGCAGATTCTCACAGTTCTTTGGACATGTGTTTAGCTGTAAGCTTTAAAAACTGTTTTGTTATGTGTGTACTTATTCAACAAATGGCAGGCATGGAAAACATGGCCAACCTGGCCTATTCTTGGAGCTTCTGGTTCACTAAAGATACCGCAATTGTTTGCTCACTGGAATCATTCTTCTGTACCACTTTGCGGTACTCAGCATCCCCAGGACGCAGGACCAGCCAGACATCAGAATAAAAGTGGTGCCACCGTGAGGTGGAGGCAGAAGGCCAGAAGTTAGTGCAGTCATCCAGCCAAGAGGGGCTGGGAGCTAGGGTTAGAGAGCTGGCAGTGATGATGGAGAGCAGAGGCACAGCAGAAGAAAAGGCAAAAGGACCGGTCCCTCCTGCAAACAGTCAGGGAGCAGCTTGAACAAGGATGACTTCATACAGTGAGTTTGTCTGTGTGTTTGTTTCCTCACTAACCTTGTGTTGTGAGCTGAATGATTATGTCCCCCCAACAATTTATATGTTGACGTCACGCCGAGGTGATGGTACCAGGAGGTGGGAGCCTTTGGGAAGTGGTTAAGTAACAAGGATGAATAGAAGAGCTTCCTCAAACCTTCCACCATGTGAGGACACAGAGAGAAGGTGTCACTTATGTATCAGAACGTAGCTCCTCACTAGACACCAAGTCTGCCTTGATCTTAGCCTTCCCTACTTCCGGATCTATGAGGTCGATTTCTGTTGTCTGTGATTTACTTGCCTGTGGTGTTTTTTTTACAGCAGCACAAAGGGCCTAAAACACCCTGGTGCTGGTTCCTTTTTTATGAGCCATATGCCAGCCAGTTACTATGAAATATGCCCAACCACTGTGCAGCAAATAGTTATCGCAATGAAGAGATTTACAGGAAGATCAAGTGGGGTGTCCCTTGGTCCATTCTATCTGATGATCTCAGCAATGCGACACGTAACTGTCCACATATGAGTCATGATGCTCCCTCCCTACTCACATGCCCTCAAGCCACAAGTCACAGGTCATCTAGAGTAGGGGCATCGTTAGGGAGTCTGTGACTCAGGAGTGGAACACACACCAAGGGATGGGCTGAAGGGTCGTTGTAAAGTAATAAATTCATAACTAAAAATGCCTTAATTCTAGATGTTAGTTGCCTAAGCAACAGAGAGGTTAAAGCCTCAGTAAATTATGGCCAGTCTTATCAAAACAGAGCAGTTACTATCTTACAACAGGGAACTAGCACCCTCTTTATTGGCTGGCAAACACAACTCAGCATGGAAAAATTATCAAGTCTATATCAAAGGAAAACAGAAAGTCACCACCCCAAGGTCCAAGGTCCACTACAGCTGAGGTCCTAATCTTGGATCATTTAGAGAACAGAAGCTGTGTGTGCTAACCTCAGCTCTGCTCTGTAACTGTCTCTCGCTGAGGCTCAGCTGGCCCCTGTTACTGGTGGGACATGTGAGGTTCCATTAACTGATGATCATAAAAACACACTGTGCAGAAAAGCTCCTGCCACCATTAAAAAATGAGAAACAAAAATTCACTAAGAAAGGATAACAATAAAGCTATAATAGATTAATAGGAAATACCTGTCAGTCAGTTGTTCAGGCGAGTGAAAAACATCTATACAAAGAAACTAACTGTACCAGTGATAGCTTTTTAAACATCATTTTATATAACATTCATAGTGACCTTTAGAGATGCTGGTGTTCAGCCTAAGATAGAAATTTTGCACGGGGTCTACAATGGAGAGTCACAGTACTACTGTCGCTTTCTGCCACCTTACTCCAGTGTTTGATTGCTTTTTCTAGTGTGCTGCCTTCTAAATGCTTCTGTCACTCATTCAGTGACCTGCTCGCCCAAGTGGTTTTGTACATGCTTACTCTCTCTCTCATCCCACGTGCGAGTTCTCTCCAGCCATACTGATTTTTGGGTGCCTTATTCGCCACTCATTGTTCTTTCCTCCTTGAAGACCCAGCCAGAGCATCAGCAACCCATTGATACATTCCCCATTTATGCAACACTTGATGAAGGACAGTGGTGCCACTAGGCTTTTTATGTCTTCAGTTAGACCGCCAGCTCTCCGAGAGAGGCCCTGGGGGACCTCAGTTATTACTTTTCTCACCACGTGAGCCCAGGACTCCACCTCAGACTAAGACACCGTTGGAAGAAGAGGAACGTAAGGACAGTGCAGAGGCTGTGCGCGTTCCTGAACCGCTGATATGCCCCACAGGGCTGGCGCGGCGCTGAGCCCGTTATGCCTTGGAGGAGAGACAGCTGCTTTGCATCTAGAGGTGCTCGGAAACACACGGAGGAGGCGTTTACCAAACCCACAGGCTGAAGGTCTGTGCTGTCACTGAGGAGGTCATGTCAGAGCGGGAGGGAAGCTGGTGCCGCCGCGTTTTCCCTGCCTTCCGCAGTCCTGACAGATGTGGCGGATGGAGGCAGGTGTGGAAAAGATTCAGGTCTGCAGGTGTGCAGCCCACCAAAATGCAGACGGGCTCAGAAGAAGATATGTCAGCTAAGTAACTGACTTCAGTCTTTTTCCCATCTCAAATCCAGGGAGGATTCACAGCCCAGCATCTTGCGCCCATTGTGTTCCACGAATAAGGCCACACTCGGGGAGCTGCACGTGTAGGACATTCAGACAGAAGGAGAGGTTACTTCTTGTCCTTTCTGAATTTTGCCTTCCAAGCTACGCATTCACCTCTGCCTCCCGGGACACCATTGAGAGAAATCAAGCCCAATATGGATTTGACCAAATATTATCATCTGGTAGCTGTTTGTTTATATTCAGGTATAATAAAGCTATTAAAGGAGAAATTTTTAATGTTCAGTCTGGTGAGTTTTAACAATTATGTATACTCACACAACCACTACTTCAATCAAAATATAGAACATATGAGGCCAGCCTAGAATACATAACAAGATCTTGTCTCAAAAAAGCAAAGCAAAAACAAACAGCATACATATGTACATGTATTCATATACGTATATGTATGTATACTATAGTATGTATATGTATATATGTATATATCTGCTGTTTCAGGCAATCTCACCCTCACACCTCTGGTTTATTTGCCCACGTGAAATTTTGCTCATTTTCACATTTCATAAACGGAAATCAAAGATTTTGTTTGTGCATGTTGCATAAAACAGGAGCTTGTTGCCTTTTATTACTGAGTCCAGTTCCCCTGTTAAGTGTGCTGTGCTCATTATATCTAATCTCCTACTGGTAAACACTTGACTATTTCCCTAATTTGCTTATTGTGGGATAAAAACTGCCGGTGCAGTCATGGGCTTACGTAGGTGCATGTGTATTTTCCTTTCTCCTGGATAAATGCATCATAGGACTGCGATAGCTGCACTTACGGTAATACTTTAAGAAAACTGCCAACTAGGTCCTCAAAACTGTGGTATCATTTTACACGCTTGTCAGCAGTGAGAGCTCCAATGGCTCTGCATTAGTCCCAAATTTCAGTGGTGTCAGCTTTTGAGGGTTGTTTTGTCATTTGAAGGTAGTCTGGCTGATATGATTTGGAATCTCATTGTGATTTTGATTTGCGTGGTGGCTGATGACAAGCGATGCCTTTCTCTTGGCCTTGGTGGCTGAGGACAGCCTTGGGCTTCCTGGCTTATAGATGTGCTCCTCCAGTCTCTCCTTCAGATACTCTGTTCCCTCTGTGTGGGTCTCTGGGTCTTCACTTGACCACCATGTAAAGATGCCAATCATTAGTTTAGGATGACTCCTGATCCAGTATGACTGCATCTTCGCTAATTACATATGTACCACCCTATTTCCAAATAAGATCACACTCTGTGGTTCGAGGTGTGCACAAATTCGTAGGGTACATGATTCAACCTAGTATATCACCCTTTAACACACACTTTGAATTTGCCTTGTTTATGTTTTAGGCCACTCTCCATGCAAATGCTACGGCTATAGCATTTTTTTCCTTTTATAAGTCAATGACTAGAACAGTGCCGTGTTAGGAAACTGAATAGATATTAGTTGACTTGATAAATAAGTGGATAATAGGAGATGAAAACAAAACATGGCATGAAGGCATCAAGGCAGTGAGCAAAGATTGAGCATTGCCAGGACTGCGCTCCGGCGTGTTCGTGGTTGAGAAGTAGAAGAGATGAGGCCAGAACCACAAAGCCAGGAAAGGAAGAAGAAAGCCAGGACATCAGGCTGCTTTGAAACTTGGGAAAGGAAGTGTTTGAAGGAGAGAGAGCATGGTCCGAGTTGGATGGACATGCAAAGGGGGACAAGGGCTGGGAGTTTAGCCACATGAAATCATTGATGACCTTGACAAAGGCCATGGTGGTGGAGTTTTGGAGGTTAAAGCTAGACCCAATGTATGGAAAAGTCATCTAGTTGAAAATACACTGAGATGAGAAAAGTGCTCACTGCTAGACTGTTAGAAACACTGGTGTCACGGCTGTCTTTTATGTGGTTGACTGTATATCTTTTAATGTAATTATTATGTAACTGCTTTAATAAAAATAAAATAATATAACCCTAAATCATATGTGATTAAGTAAAAGAGAATTATCTGGAATTTTTTTAGGGTTTATCTTTTGTTTTATAATTTTATTTTTACTGGCTTTGCTTATCTACCATTTTCTTCATGGAATTTTGGAACTAGACAAGTTTGAATATCATAAATGTGTGCTTTACGTTTTAAAAGATTGTATGCATAATGTAAGTATGCTTTCTAATTTACTTATAATTCCTTATTTATTAGACTTTGGAGTTATTTCCACCTAAGCTATTGTTGGACATTTTGATTATTTCTGATCTGGCTCTAAAAAAACCAGAACCAGAACCAATATCTGGTAATTTGAGCAACTACTTTGAAGATAACAATATGCAATATAATAACCATTATTGCATTAACTTCCTATCATCCTGTTTTGAAATTCTGTATTGTTTTTATTTTTTTTCCTCTCTTAAAAAAAAAAGTAACAGAAGAACTGGATGAACTCAACAATCAGATAAAACAAATCAGCATAGCCAGAATAACTGCATGAAAATAAAATAGGGAAAAAAGGAAAAAAACAACTGGAGAAATTCCAGAGATATACAAAATTTCTTAAAGAAAAGATTTTTAATGTCTCTTGGTGCGAAAATCTTTGTCAATATTTGCAGAACAAACAAAAAATAATGGTTAAAGGTTATTTGTTTTTAATCAAATTATTATTTTTGTTTTAGAAATTATTGACTAATAACTCAACTAAGTTATTTTTAATAAAATCATGTACATGACCCTTCCCATGCTAGTGCTTGCTGCTGGCTGCTTGGGGAAATGTGCTACCACCGTATGTGAGCATCCAGTAGTGTAAACTGAAAAAGTGTTTGCTTATCTCAATATTTGCAAGATTACTTTCTGAAATCCAGTGTCTCTCAAATCTCACATGGTGTTAGCAGTGATATATCCCTGAAAGAATTCATCAGCGATGCAACAAAAGGGACTGTCAGTTCACATGAAGCCCTGAGATTGAACAACAGTTTAGGCCTCATCCCAGTACCAAGGGTGTCAGTTCTCCCTCCTCCGTGTTGACCTGTGGCCTATGCAGAGAGAGTAGGATGGAGCTAGTCGTCTGGCCCTGGCATGGACTGAGTGCCTGGAATATAGTAGAACATAACAGAAGTGGACAGCAGCTTCAGAGGCAATTTGTTTCTCTCCTCTCCAGCTCCAACCTTAGAATTGTAAGAGAACTCTTCATTTTCTTCAGATGGTACAAGTCTTACTAACCACCGACCTTGTTGAAGCATCCATCATTGTTGGTCTTTACTTTGACTGGCCATAACTCCGCTTCTGGCTGTCTGAAACATGATTGGTTCCTGTTTCAGATTGAAAAATGAAAACAAAACCCAGCAGTACATTTGTCATAAAGCTACACAATGCAAGTGCTTGCTTCTAAGGAGGGCGAATTCCTTCCTGGCACCTAAAGTTGCTTGTCTGGTTCTTTGGAGCTACAACATTGAATTTCCAGGTCTGAAGAAAACCACAAGCATTCCTTATCTCTCCTTCTAGAACAAAGAGGAGTTCCTTAGGATATCCTATATCTTATAAATTCCTTAGGATATTCTCTACAAGGAAAATGCAGTCCTTTTATCTCTTCCTTAGACAGCATTGTCTGCTTCTTTTATATATGTATTCTGTGCTCTAATTGAGCCATTTGGAAGTGTTGGGTATCATGACATTTCACCTCAAATATTACAGTATCTACCTCAAAGGACATTCACTGAACAAGAGCACCATTATCACTCCTAAGAAAATCAATTAATTTAATAATATCTAATTTATAATACATATACAAATCTCCCAGCCTTCAAAATGTCTTTTATACCTTTAAAAAAAGTTAACATACAGTTGAGGCATATATATTACCTTTGGTTTTCATGTGTCTTTTAGTATCTTTTAACTTAGAATAAATATTCACTGGCTAGGGGGCTGGAGATATAGTTCAGTGGGATAAGTGCTTCCCTGGCAAGGCCAAGGTTCTGAGTTCAATCCCCAGTACTGCCAAAAAAAAAAAAAAAAAATTCCCTGGCTATTTTTGGTTTCATTTTTGTGTATCTTTATTACATTACCCGGGCTTACTTTTTTTTTAGAAATCTATGCCAATTATCTCGTAGATTTTCCCAGACCCTGGATTTGTCTGACTGCTCCTGGATGACTGGACGAGTGATCCACATTTCAGACAGGAGTGCTGTGTGGGCCGAGGTGTGTCCTCACAGCGGCAAGGTTAGAAGCAGGGAATGTTAGCTGTCTGGATGTGCTCTGATCACTCAATTGCCAACTTCTTTATTAAAATAAAATTATCAAAACACTCAGTGAGCAAATCTATAGTCTCTACTTGCCTCTGTGTGTAATGAAATCCCAGTGTATGGTATCTTTCAATAAAATTCTCACAACAGCAGCTTTTGTGATATTTTTTAAAAATTCATCTATAAGCAACAGTTTCTTCTTTATCACTGTGAAGGGGATATTTTAAACGGCTCTTTTCAAATCAAACAGTATCTTGCAAACAGAAAGCCCAGTCTTCACAATGATGAAACCCAGTCTTCATCATTTTACAAATCCCAAACTGAGACAGATTGCTGAGGACAGGGGCAATGGGATTACAAATCCAGCCCCTGCCCTTGTTCAAGCTCACCCCACTTGCCTTAGGGGTGCTCTTCAACCTACTGCAAGTCAAGGCCAAACAGGAGACCCAGGGCTGAACTGGCTGCTCAAATTTTGGAAGTCATACAAACAATCTATGGATAAGGACTATTGTATTGCATAACCCGCGTGCAGACAGAAGGAGCCTCTCAGGCTGGGCTGGGGGGCTGGCTTTGTGTCTATGTGTTAGGAAGAACTGGGTGGTAGGAAGGGGAAGGATTTTGTAAATATACTCGGAAGTGGTTAGAAAATAGATTTGATTGAAATTTCAGACTTAAATGATGTTTTTCAGGAAGAGGAGGAATTTGTCTGAATAAATCTGAATGAGTATGTTTTAAGAAACCGAATTTGGTCAGGTTTTATGATGACCAAGTATAGCGATGAGATGTTCTCTGGGCAGGCATTTCCAGACTTCAGCAGCTCCCCCTAAATGCAAATCCACTTCTGCCCAACTTAAAGGATATTTTAGAGAATGTGGCTTCTTATCACCACTTCTCATTTTGTGGAGATATACTACTGATAAGAAAATGGTCTGAACATTTAATCAATAATAGTAGGACAAATATTCTCAAGTCACAGAAGTAAAACTTCTTTTAAGTGAACTATATTTTCAGCTTCTGGTAGCAGTAACTTTAGCAAATGCTCTCTAGGGAAATAGCCTAATAAATACTAAATTTGAAAAGGTTTGTGAACTCGAGATATGGCGTGGAGTCATTGGAGATGGACCTTACTGAAAATCTATTTTCAGCTGCCATTTCTGTTTTCAAAGCAATGAATGGTCCTGCGAGCTGAACTTGAGATTCACCTTTTGATTATGCATCAAATTGCGGAACCAAAGGACAGGTAGGTAAATGTAAAATGATGAGCAGTGATTTTGATGGCAAGACAAGCTTTGTTCCATGATTTGTGGGGATGAGAGTTTCACATTCTTTGTAAATCCCTCTGGCAGGCTTCATGAACATATCAGTCTCAAAGCACCTCAGGTTTGTACCCAGGGAGAGGGAAAACGCAGGACGAAGGACATCTCCTTTCAGAGCTTTTCCCCTTGTTTTTTGTACAATATGAGAAGATGGTCTTCATGTGACAGAATGAATGAGAGGTGGCCTGTGTTTACTTTCTTCAGCTTTGACTCTGAGGGAAGCTGAACTGAGTGACAGTAAATAACTATGTAATTGAGATCACCTTTCTTTTGTACCACCTTACAAGCTGCTTGTTTGGTAGAGGTTTCAGATTTATGGAGACAGATTACACCCCAGCGTGTAAATCACTTTGTAAAAGTAAATCAGGCCATTTTCCATAATTCCCTTAGGCCTCTATAGTACAATTTAATACCCTAAAACAATAATTTACTATTAACTGGGACCCTTGGGGTGGCTTTTTCTTGGGGAATTGTCTTCTCACTGGGAGACTCCAACTCATTATGTACAATAAAGAAGCCTCCTTTTTTTTTTTGTCTGCTCTTGTCATCCACTGTTTATATGTTCAAAAGGGAAATGTCCAGGCTTCGGGTTTGGGACGTTGAGGTTGGTTTCTGTGTTTCTGGCACAGGAAAAGCATCATCTATTCTCAGGGTTGACAAGGCAACACTGCATGAAGGCCATGCATCTGTCTTAACATTGGATTCAGCAGCATTTGCCCCCTTCAGCCATCCCAGCTGCATTTGAAAATTTGAAGAAACACCAACCTAGGACCCTGGCACTCTGCTTATTTATGAAGTTGTGAATATCAAACATTTAACTTGTATTTTTGTTTCATTTAAGATATAGCAATACTTTAAATGTTTTTATATTTCTGACTTGCAAAACTAATAACCAACCAGTGATTTAGTCGTCAACTGGCAAGATGAAGAAGTAGAATTTGGGGGGATAATAGTTAAATATTTATAAGATTGTGCATTGAAATTAAGAAGACCTATTTAAGAACTGGTGGCTTAAGTTTGCTGAAAATGTAATTAGTTTTAGCCTTTGTAATTTTGTTCCTCTTTCATGGATGTAGACAAGAATTCTGCAAACAATGCCATTCAGTGGAACTTAATATTCAAGAGAGGATTTGGGTGGTTCAAAATGAAATTAAATCACATGCTTGGATAGGCTGCATTATTAGTGAGCTCCAAGCCACATTCTTGGATTTCCTAGTTTCTGGTTTCCTTCTACAGCAGGGTGACCCCCATTGGTAGTCAGTGGTTTTACTGCCACCCTGATGACCAATCCCCTAGTAGTTCTATAATCTGTCTTCCACACCTACACTTTTCTATGTCATTATTAAATGAACAGGATTTAAACAACCTTTCTCCTGTGCCTCTTTTTCTCTTCCCACGGCTCTACTGTTTTGCTTTTAAATTTAATTTCTTTTTTCTAGCAGTTTCCCATTATGTAGTTCAAAGAACAAGGGGAAAGAAAAGAGGACCACACAATATTGTACACTCATGTTTCTCATGAGATCATGATTCCCATTCTTATACAGGTCTGAATCATGTCCCTTAAGTAAGAAGAAGGCAGTAGGTTGGTAAGGTCTGTTAATTGTGCTGTTAGGAGACTGAACTGATTACAAGAAAAGTGTTTAGGAAGTGGAGAATATCCCAGCAAGTGATGACCAACCACGTGTAAATCAAGATTCATTTAGTATATTTGTCAAAATATTATCACTGCCTAGAAATACATGGAGACTCTGTGTCATCCCACCCCCTTTACTTTTCACAATTAGGAACAGACTGTGTGTATCATTTCTAGTTGACCTTTTTAACTTAATGGTTCTTTGTGAATGTTTTTTCATAAAATTAAAAGCTTTATAATACCTGTCATGATTACAAATTATTCTTTGTTACATGTGTGGCCATTATTTGCTTATGTCAATCTTTTCAGCTTTTTCTATTTTAAACATGGATATACTTAAGTATGTACATGCTTCCTCACTCTCCAATTGCTTGCTGCATGTTGTAAGAAGAACTACCTCCCTGACAGAGATATTACTTGCACAAAGCCACAAAATGGTTTATCTCACTAATAAATGACTCAGGTTTAGAGATGATTTCAGGAATCCCTAAGCATTGAAGTCACTTATTTTACAGATGCAGTGAAGCCTAGAGAAACCAAGAAATTTGTAAAAACTCTCATAGCTAATAAATTTAAAGCAAAGGCTGGAACCCAGAATGTCTGGACCCCCACACAATGCTCTTTCAATTCTACCCCAACACTTCCCAAAGTGCACTCAAAAGGAAGCTTTCTGAATCATGCAAAAACAAAACATGTGTATGTATAAATACACACATATACATTCTCACTGAGGGAAGACTAAATGTTGTTTACAGTTACATTGTTAGTTACTTTTTAAAAACCTCACCATCCTATTATACAGCACTCACTTCAATATTATAAGGTGACAGAAGTCTAGGCTTAGCATTCAGGTCCCTGAAAGGTTTCCAGATGAGTCAGAAGTACAGGCAGGAAAGCATTTATTAACCTCAGAACCCATGTCCGCTAGTGCTGGGTCCAAGCACGGAGGTGTGCAGTACTGAATGCAGTGAAGGTACCTGAGGCCAGGTGCTACAGCACTTATACAAATTTCCTCCCAGCCTCCTATCAGTTGTTGGAAGATGTGAAGATACATGCCAAAAAGAATCTTGTCAGAAACCAGTGAAGCAATGAAACAGTCAAGTCCTGGGGTTTTACAAGGGTTGGTGTCCTCGTGTTGCATCCATGGTCACAGACTAACCACAAAAATAAGCTTTGAGCCTAACATGACAGTCACCTAATTGAGATGCTGCTGTGTTTTAAAAGGTGCAGATATTTAAGAGCCAGAAAGTTGCCAACAACCCTTAGAAGGTCTTCAGCACGAAGATTTACATACTGAGCAAGCTCCTTGTGGCTGTGGTTGTTGGCATTTGCAGCCCCCTTCATTTTCTCTGACCAGCCTGAGCTTGACGCTAGATAATTTTCTGAATTATCCCAGAAGTGACTTGGCTCACATACCCACTTGGCTGGGCACACTGTGTATAAGCAGCACCAATATAACTGTAGCAGGACACGCTCGCTCAGTGACATCACTTTGTTGGTGTCAGCAGAGATGTGGTGGTGCTGATGCTTTGGGTAAAATAAACTAGCACTTACTAACTTGGAGCAGGCAGATTTGTGAAAGTCTGAATTGCTTTTAGATCTTTGCAAACAGTTGTTGCAAGCCTGGTATGTTTCAAATACCTAATATTACAGTCTCATTTCACATAATTGCCTTCCCTAACATTCCTAGAAAACTATAAATAGTCTCCTTAATATGCACAGAAGAGCTTATATTCCAGATGTTCCCATGGTGAAGGGACTCAAGCTATAATTTCCACCTATTTCAGAAGCTCTGAGACACAGAAACTTGACAAACATATTCTTTTCCTTCCCCTCCTACAAATTCCCACCACCTCAGCCTCCAAGCCAGGGCTCAATTCAACTCTATGCCCCCTTTCTGTGGGCCTCAAGGACACCTGCAACTATGTCTAGATCTTTCTACTTCTTCTAAAGTAAACCTCATGAAAAACCCTCTGCAGAACAATACTCTGACCTTTCCTCAAGGAGGGTGTAACTTGTACATCATTTGTTCCTTGTATCTGTTTTTAAGACTGTTGGAGATGATCTGAGTGAAGGTTTCCTGGGGTAATTTTTATTGGGGTTCATTCGTCTTCATTACTGTGTTTTCATGCTTAGTGAAAAGACTACTCATGTGAATCTAGCAAAAATCTTCTCCACAATATGGATTAAAACCTTGACCAATAATTATTTTAAATTTTCTTTAGTTTTAGGCTGAACTAAAATTTGTAGTGTTCTTTTAGTAAACTTGTTGTCTATAAAAATATTTTAAGAAACATAGCAGGGTGGAAAGCAGCAGAGAAAGAGCCTCTCTGAGAGTTGTCATCCAGATGCTGCGTTATAGCAACATGAGGAAGACAAGGATGGAAATGGGTCTGCTGGCCCCAGGAAGGATCTGAAGCATGAATTGAAGTGCACAGATAATGGCACGAGAAACTTCAATGAAGAAGGAGGTAGCCAGCTCTGCCTTGTCCCTGAAGAGGACTCACTGTGCAACAAGAGTTGTTCAAACCTGAGGACACATGGTGAGTGCTGCCCAGCCCAGAGGCCTCCACAGAGAGACACAGTAGTGAAGGGGAGCAGTGGATGTGAAGGACTGCACTGGCTGGCAGTGAGTGCTAAGGGCTCAGTTGTCCTGCCTGAGAGAGTGATTGGTTGAGCTCAGAACTCAGAGAGCCTTTTGGCTCTAACTAGCAGCTCCCAGCTGGGCTCAGGCCTGTAGAAGGTGTGCTGATGACTTCAGAGAAAATGAGTCTGGTCTTGGACAGAAGGTGGAAACTTACTGAAATTATCCACTACCCCACCAAAAAGATACTGCTGGACTGTTGGGATAGATCGGCATGGATCAGGACCCTGTCTCTATATATGTTGCCTACCAGTGAGAGCAGAGACAAACCTGGAAGCAAACTTTTTTCTTCTCTCTCTATCTCTTTTATTTTTGTTGTTATTGCCATGGTTCTGTTTCTGTGTTTCTCTCCTTCACTGTTTTTATATGAGTGCGAATGTGGTTTCCTCCTTGTGGCTGTGCTCTGTTCTCCTTTTCATCTCTTCCATCTCCCTTTTCCTCCAGTCTTCTGCACCAGTACCCCAAAGCTAGCTGATCCCCTCTGTCCTCCAGCCTTATAATCTCTTCTTCTTCTTGTACTTCTCTATTTTTCCCTAATCCATTTTAAATTTTAACTCCTGAGGGAAAATTGACATATTAAGGACTTATATATTGCATATAATTTGCTGGTTTATTTTAGATTTTGTTATAACCACAAATCTAATTCATATAGTTAAAGGTGGCAAATTAATGGTTAGCTCAGTTTGTCATTTTCTAGGCTGTGTTTGATTCTACTGTCACTGATGATGGTACCACTATAGTCTGAATGACATAATTGTTCTAAACAACTGTTCTTCATGGTATTCCAAGACTGAGATTAACTAAGGATCATAGAAAATACTTGGCACAGTGCCACAGCCCATAAAGGCAGCAACTTCTCATCCCCAAAAAATTGAAGATGTAGGATCTTGCAACAGACTCAAAACCCAAAAAACACCTGCATATGGAAGATGCTTCAGAGAAGTAGTGATTTCCTAAGGTTTTAAATGCTAACAATAAAGCAACACACCATAGGCAACTTACAAGCATCACCCCATAAATTAAACTTAAAAATGAAAAGAAAACTGCGAAGATACTTAAGTAAGATGCAACCACAGACATCCAGTTCCCCAAAGACAAACTTAGAGGGCAATGAAGTGGGGCAATCTAAAAGCCACCCACCTGGCCTCTCTGAAATGTTAAAAACAAAGCAATTGAATGAGGCTCTAGAAAAAAAAAACAAATCAGAAATAATTTATCATATAACTGTAGAGATGGTGTCCACAATGAAAACTATGCTTAATGACCCTAGAGCAGATACAGACAAAAAAATAAAATAAAAGGAGTTTAATAAGAGCATGGAAGCCATGAACGCTAAGCATACGAAAAAAATGGAATCCATAAGGCAGGTTCAAGCTGATATTCAGGAGAATAAAAATTACACTGATAGTATCCATATCATATTAAGCCAATGTGAGGACAGCATCTCAGATATAGAAGAGAGGACTTGGGGTTAGTGATCATGAAAAGAAAGATTCCTTAAAAATAGTAAGGGACAATGAGAAATCAATCCAGCAGCTCCGAGATGAGGCAAATAAGAATAACTTAAGATTGATTGGAGTCAATGTAAAAGCAGGGGATAGCACAAATGATATTTAAAAGAACTATTCATGGATATCTTGGCAGAAAACTTCCCTGGTAAGGAAAAAGAATTTGACATACAGTAAGCAAGGCACATAGAACTCCAATTAGTCATGACCAAAAATAAAATCTACAGCCAGGCAGATCATAGTAAAGATTCAAGAAATTCAACATAAGAATAGAATCTTAAAAGCTGTTAGGGAAAAAAATCAAATTGCCTATAAAGGAAAGCCCATCATAATCACAGCTGGAATCTCAGCATAAACCCTCAAGTCAAGGAGAGCTTGGAGTCAAGTATTTCAACTTTTAAAGGAAAACAACTATCAACCTAGATTAATGTACCCTGCAAAACTATCTTTCAAAAGTGATGGACAGAAGCTTCTTCTGGGAAGATGGCAAGCAGGTAAGCAGCAGAGAAAGATCTTCCTGGAAGGATCACCACTCAGACACTGAAATACAGCAACATCAGAAAGACAGGAAGGAGAGAAATGGGGCGCCTGGACCCAGGAAGGATCTGAAATGAGAATTGAAGCCCTCAGAAAGAGCAAACAAGACCTCTCCAGAAGGAAAAGCTTAGAGGGCCGCCATGGAGCAGTTGGAGGAAAAGGAGGCGGAGAAGGAGGGAATCACTGCTCCAAACACACCCTTGGCCTGCTTCTTCATTCCTACACTCACAGCTTCAGCTTCAGAGGCCCATGCTTGTGGGAGCCTCCTGACTTGGCCAGGGGAGAGCAGAGTTCTGAGAGCTGGTCCAGGATTGGAGCAGACAAAGTGCAGGCCAGAAAAGAGACAGTGGCAGTTGGGAGGTGTTGAACCCAGTGTGAGGATGAGAAGCTACAACAGCCACTAAAACAGAATCCCCACTCTGCAGCAACCTTTCTAATCAGTGCCTAGAGGCAAAGCAGAGTCAAAGCAACCAGTACACAGCCCACCACACTCAGCTCTACACCTGCCCCGAGGCTATGGCCTCCTACCTCTCAACTGTGTGAGCAACTACCAACAGAGAGGAGCAGAAAGCAGTGGCAGTGATACCAGGGCCACAGAAATTCCCAGGGATCCAGCCAAAGAACAAACGGGAACTGGAGCACAACAGTAAGAGCGAGCTGCAGATGGAGGTGGGACACATAGCCCCACACTATTCTCACTCCAACACCAAGCAGGAAGCGCGAGCTGAGTTATCATGCTTCAGCTCCCACCATGAACTCCCTCTGTGAGCACCTTGAGACTTGGCGCCCCCCCTCACACTGTGCCCAACACATGTTCTTGACAGCAACAGGCTGAGTCCACGGGCTTCAGGACTCACCCTAAACTACTAATATGAGCACCAAAAGGGACTTCATAGTGCTTGCATATATGAACCTTTTATGAACCCATAGTGACAAATTACAAGAAAAGCAGCCATCCTGGAGTCTGAGAGACAACAACATACTCTACACAGCAGACCCGAGAAAATCCTCCAATTCTCTCCTAGAACTAATAACTAAACTTAGCACACACCCTGGACTACCACAGTGAGCACGGGTCAGGGAGACCTCATGCCACTCGTGCCCAGCATCATAAGTGCGCCCAGTGCCCAGCTGCAAGGGGCAGGGAGAGGCAACACTGGAGATTGGGAAGTGGGAGGAGGCAAAGACCTGGAACTAGGGGTCAGACTGGTTCTCTAGGTGGGTGGGAATATCCTCCAAAGAGTCATAGGCAGCCTGCAGGGAGACACTAGTGGCTTATGAAGGGACCCTGGGCCTTGATGGGGAGCTCATCAGCCTGAGGGGGGAGGGGATCCCTCCAGGCTACATGAGAACCTTGAAGACCTGGACCAGGCCTCTGGCAGCCCAGCAACAAGGCAGAGCCCGGTGGTCCACAGGGACAACCCTGTGAACTCGACCAGGCCCCCAGCAGTACAGCAACAGGGCGGAGCCCAGCGGTCTTGGGGGGCAACCCCTTGGACTCAACTGGGCTTCCAGCAGTGCAGTGGTGGCGCAGAGCCTGGCAGTCTGTGAGAGCAACCTCATGGACTTGACTGGGCCCCCAGCAGCGCCTCCCCAGGACACAGCCCAGCAGCCCACAGGGGCGATCCTTTGGACTCGACCAGGCTCCCGGCAGCACAGCGACGGAGTGGAGCCTGGCGGTCTGCAGGGGTGACCCTGTGGACTCGACTGGGCCCCCAGCAGCACGGCAACAGGGCAGAGCCTGGAAGTCCACAGGGGTGACCCCATGGACTCAACCGGGCCCCCAGGAGTGCCTTGCTGGGGTGGTGCCCAGCAGCCACTGAGCAACCCTGGGGCCTTGACAGGGCCTCTGGATGTGCTGTATCAGGGTGGAGCCTCGCGGTTCGCTGGGTAACCCCACCTACTTGACTGGACCTCTGATGGCCTTGAGGGCTTGTCAATGGGGGCTTGACCGTAGTCAACCTGGTTCCCTGCCTATCTACTGTCTTTGAGGATGGGTGCTTTTCCACCTCCTGTCATAGCAATTTGTGTACACCCATGTTTGTTACAGCATAATTTGAAGCAGCCATATCTCTTTCCAATGTGAGAGCCCAAGGGAGTAAATAAACCAAAAAGTATAGTTATTATCAGAGGGAAGATGACTGATTGGGTAGGAGAACAACAGAGATGTGGGTGGAGAAAATTGATTAATCGAATGAGCCATCATCTGTATAGCTGAGTAACAAATATGAGGATAACATTATGTAATGCAGTCTCCAGTGCTAATTCCCTACTATCTTCTCTATAATTTTGTATTTCCTGTATTTCTTTTGTGATATTCTGGTTTATATGTCTTCATTCTTTTGTCATTAAAATTTAAAAAAAGAGACCAAAAACAAAGTGATGGAGAGGGCTGTGGATGTGGCTCAGTGGTAGAGCTCTTGCCTTGCATCCCCAAGGCCTTGGGTGTGATCCTCAGCACCACAAAAAATAGAACAGAGATACTTTTTTTTTAAAGATGATGGAGACAGTATGGTGGCACATGCCTATAATCGCAGCACTCAGATGGCTGAGGCAGGAGGATCACTATGAGTTCAACACCAGCCTGCACTGAAAATGAAGCTCAAGACTAGCCTGAACTGCATAGCAAGATCCTGTCTCAAAACGACCAAAAAATAAAAATAAAAAAGGTGATGGTGAAATAAGATACTTCCATGACAAGGAATAGCTGAGGAAATTTATGACCACCAACCAGCACTCCAAAATATGTTGAAGGACATTGTAGAAAGAGCAAACAAGGATCACAATTCCATGAACCCCATCAGAAGAAATCCATCAGGCAAGACAAAAAATTAAACAGAGGAAGGGAAGAAAAGAGGATGCCAAGAACAGGAAAATAATATGACAAGGAAAAGTCACTACATATCAGTTATAACCATCAATGTTTAATGGTCTCAATTCAACAATCAAAAGACACAGACTGGAAGAATGGATCAAGAAGCAAGATTCCTCAATATGTTGCACACTAGAAACACATTTACTTCAAAAACAAATTCATAGACTGAAAGTCAAAGAATGGAAAACAATTCTCCATGCAACAGGATCCTGGTAAAAAGCTGGAGTAGCTATTCTATTTGTAGACCACATGAATTTCAAACCAAGACTGATAAAGAGAGATAAAGAAGGTTACTACATCCTTGTAAAAGCAATAATCCAAGAGAAAGAGGTAACAATCATAAATATATATTCAACAAATATCAGTGTACTCAACTATATAAAATATTAACAGGCATGAAAAGTCAACTAAACATTAATACAATTGTATTGAGGGATCTCTATACCCCTCTGTCACAAAAGACAGATCAACTAGACCAAAATATCAACAATGAAATATTGGAACTGAACCAAATTTTTGAACAAATGGACTTAATGGATGTCTACCATGTTCTGCCCCACAACATCAGAATATACATGCTTCTCAGCTGTACATGAGACATTCTCCAAAATAGATCACACACTAGCTCATAGAACATGCTTAAGTAAATGTAAAGGAATTGAAATTATCCCATGCATATTATCAGACTATAGGGCAATGAAATTGAAAATCAGTGCCAAAAGAAACCATAGCAGCGTCATAAATACAAGAAAATTAAATAGCACCCTCCTGAACAACCAATGAGGCACAGATGAAATTAAAGAATAATTTAGACAGTTTCTACAATTAAATGATAATAACAGTACAACATACTGGAATGTATGGGACACAATGAAAGTAATGTATAGCATTAATGAATACCCATCAGGAAAACAGAGCAAGTGCAAATAAATAACTTAATGGGGAACCTCAGACGTCAAGACAAAAAAGAGCAGGCTAAGCCAAAAGATCATAGGAGAGAGGAAATTATAAATATCAGAACAGAAATTAATGCATTGCAGACTAAGAAAATAATACAAAGAATCAGTGATTTGAAGAATTTGTCTTTGAAAAGATTTAATCTTTGAAAGGCTAAATAAGATTGGCAAATTCTTATCGAATCTTGTGGAAAAGGGATGAAAGACCGAAATCCATGCAAGTAGGAATGAAAAGGATGAAATCACAAGGCACACTGTAGAAAAAACTCTGTATTTTAATAAGATGGAAAATGCAGAAGAAATGGACAGATTTCTAGATACATATGAATTACCAGAGTTGAATTTAAAAGATATAAAATTCCTAAATAAACAATATCAATCAATGAAATCAAAGATGTAATTAAAAACCTACCAATGAAAAAAGCGCAGGCCCTGATGGATTCATTGCTGAATTCTACAGGAAATTTGGAGAAGACCTAACACTACTTCTCAAAGTCTTTAATGAAACTGAAAGGGAAGCAATACTCCCAAATTCATTCCTGGAAACAAGCATTAACCTGATAACAAATCCAGAGAAGGACCCAGCTAAGAAAGAGAATCACAGGCCAATCTCCCTAATGAACATAAATACAAAAAATCCTCAGTAAGATACTGGAAAACAAAATGCAGAAAATCATTATGAAGAGTATACATCATGACCAAGTTGCATTCATCCTAAGAGTGCAGGGATCATTCAACACACATATATCAATAAATACAATACACCACATTAACAGAGCCAAGGACAAACATCATATGATCATCTCAATAGATGAAAAAAATCTTTTGACAAAGTCCAGCACCAATTCATGATTAAAAAACCTGAAGAAAATTGGGGTAGATGGTCTTTGTCTCAATCCGATAAAAGCTATCTATGACAAACCAACAGCCAACATAATACTAAAAGTATAAAAACTGAAAGCTTTCACTCTAAAATCAGGAACAAGATAAGGATACCCATTGTCTCCACCCTTATTTAATATAGTCCTGGAAATTTTAGGCAGAGCAATCAGATAAGAGAAAGAAAAAAAGGAATAATGATAGGAAAGGAAGAATTCAAATTATCATTATTTGCAAATGACATGATATTCTACATATATGTTCCCAAAAATTCCACTAAAACCTGCTAGATTTAATAAGCAAATTCAGCAGTATAGCTGGATATGAAGTCAACCCTCAAAAATCAATAGACTTTCTTGTACATGAATAACAAATTCACCAAGAAAAAAATTAGAGAAACAACATCTTTCACAATAGCATCCAAAAAAATAAAATACCTAGGAATCAAACTAATGAAGGGTGTAAAAGACCTCTACATTGAAAACTACAGTACTCTGAAAAAGGAAATTGAACCAGGTATCAGAAAATGGAAAGATATCCCTTGTTCTTGGGTAGGAAGAAACAATATAGTGAAAATGGCCATATTTCCAAAACTGTTATGCAGGTTTAATGCAAGTCAGATCAAAATTCCACAGAATTAGAGAAAACTTTCCTAAAATTTATTCAGAACCAGAAAAGACCTAGAATATCAAAGGTAATTCTGGGCAACAAGTGCAAGGCAGGGAGCATCACAATCCCTGACTTGAAATTATACTATAAAGCTACTACGATAAAAAAAATATATTATGGTACTGGCAAAAAAGCAGACCAGGAAACCAGTGGAACAGATTAGAAGGTGCAGAAACAACACCAGACATACTCAGCCACCTTATCTTTGACAAAGGTGCCAAACACATTCACTGGAAGAAAGATAACCTCTTTAATAAATGATGAAGGAAAACCTGGCTTTGCACATGCTGAGGACTAAAATTCAACCCATGTCTTTCACCATGCACTAAACTAAATTTGAAATGAATGAAAGATCTAAATATTATCACAGAAACATTAAATCTGCTAAAATCTCCTAAAATAGAATAGATAAAATTCTTGAAGATATTGGTGTAGGCAAGACTTTATGAATAAAACCCCAATTGCACAGGAACTATCACAAAAAATCAACAACTGGAATTTTGTCTTATTAAAAAACTTTTGCACAGCAAGAGAAACCACCAACAGAGTGAAGAGACAACCCACAATGTGGGAAAAAAATGTTTGCCAGCTGTTCCTTAGACAAAAGATCACTATCACAAACATATAAAGAACTCAAAAATATCAGACCTCCCAAATTTAAGGACCCAATCCAAAAATGGGCATCTGTGATGAGTACACAGTTCTCCCATGAAGAAATACAAAGAGCAAATAAATATATGAAAATATGTTCAAACAGCACTGGTCATTCAAGAGATGCAAACGAAAACACCATTGAGATTCCATCTCACCCCAGAAAGAACGGTTGTCCTCATGAAATCAACCAGTAACAAATGCTGGAGGGGCTGTGGGGATAAAGGAACTCCTCTCTCTTGTTGGTGAGAGTACTGACTGGTACAGCCACTGTGGAAATCAGTGTGAATTGGAGATTCCTCAAAAAACTATGATTGGAGGTCCCATTTGACCAGTTATTCTCCGAGTATTTTCCCAAAAGAATTAAAAACATCATACTACAGCAATATATGTGCACCCATGTTTACAGCAGCACAATTAGCAATAGCTAGATCTTGGAAACAACCCAAAAGCCCATCCAGGGGCCATGGATATAGCTCAGTGGCACAAATGCCTGCCTGGCAAGTGCAAGGTCCTGAGTTCAGTTCCTGATACCAAAAAAAAAAAAAAAAAAAAAAACAACCAAACAACAAAAACAGCACCTGCCTACCAAATGTCCAACCACTGAGGAATGGATAAAAAATATGTGCTCCTTTTATACGGTGGACTACTACTCAGCCATAAAGAAAAATAAACTTGAGACTTTTGTAGGTAATTGGATGTAACTTCAGACTGTACTCATAAGTGAAATAAAACAGATGCATGCGTGTAAACACCATATTGTCTCCCTAGGGTGAGAAGCTAAAAGAGTAAATAAGATCCAAAATGTATAATAAATAGTGTAAAATGGGAAGAAACTTCAAAAGGAAAGAGAAACAGGGATGGGGAGATGAAGAAGAAAAAGAAAGGAAAAGCAAAACCAAATATATATATATATATATATATATATATATATATTAGTTAAGATAGTTACACTACTAATTTGTCTCAATTCATTGAAAAGAAATGTTTGTGCTAATATTGTTTGGACAATTAAATGCTGATATCTCATATTCTGAGTTTCTGAATAATTAATTCAAAATAACAATACACAATGTATTAACTATTGTTACCCTCTTGTTTTGAAATTTTGTTTTATTTTTCTTTTCCCTTTAAAAAATATTTTGTCTTTCTTTATAGCTGAGTAATATTCCATTACATGAAAATGCCACAGTTTTTTTATCCAGTCTTCAGTGGATGGACACTTGGGTTGCTTCTACGATTTAGCTAGTACAAATTGTGCTGCTATAAACATGGGTGCACATATATCACTGTGATATGCTGTTTTTAGATCTTCTGGGAAAATACCTAGAAAGAGAATAGCTGAGTTGTATGGGACCTCTAGACTTAGTTTGCTGAGGAACCTCCAAACAGATCTCCACAGTGGTTTCACCAGTCTACATTCCCACCAGCAGTGGAGAAGAGTTTCTATTTCTCCACAGCCTCACCAGCATTTGTTATTGGTTGATTTCTTAATGCTGGCCAATCTTACTGGTGTGAGATGAAATCTCAATGTTATTTTAATTTGCATTTCCTGAATGACTAAAGATGTAGAACATTTTCTCACATATTTATTTGCCATTTATATTTATCTGAGAAGTGTGTATTCATCTCAGATGCCCATTTCTGGATTGAGTCTTTGAATTTGGGGAGGCTGATGTTTTTTAATTCTTTGTAAGTTCTAGATAGAAGACCTTTGTCTGAGGGACAGCCAGCTAGGATTTTTTCCCAATTTATGGGTTTTCTTTTTACTCTGCTGGTGGTTTCTTTAGATGTACTTTTCAGTAAGATGAGGTCCCAGCTCTTGATCCTTTGAAGTGTTTCCCTTGCAGTTTGATTTTTTTCATGAACTCTCTGCCTACTCCTATGTCTTCAAGATTTTTACCGACCTTCTTTTCCAATAGATTTACTGTTTCTGTTTTAATATTGAGCTCTGTCATCCATTTTGACTTGAGTTTGGTGCATGGTGATAGACTTGGGTTTATTTTCAGTCTTTGGCAAGAGGCAAGTCAATTTTTCCAGCACCATTTATTAAAGAGGCTATCTTTCTTCCAGTGTTTTGTCCTTTGTCGAAGATTAGGTGGCTGAGTGTGTTTGTGGTTGTGGCTGCATCTTCCAGGCTTTTATAGGTAAGTGGTCACAATTAGAGACCATACTCATAAATGAAATAAATCAGATGTGCATGTGCAAGCAACGTATTGTATCACTAGTGTAAGAACCTGAAAGTGGGAATATAAATTAGGAGATATGAAAGGAAACTGCTCAAAAGTAAAGAGCAAATGGGATGAAGGGAAGGAGAAAAGGAAGAAAGGGATAACTATATATGTATGTACATATATGCAGGATGTGTAACATGGTTGCACTATTGACTTATGTTGCTTTATTGGAAGGAACAGTTAATGATTGGTTGTTTAATCAACTTTGTATGTCTATATGTGTTTTCCTGAGCATATACTTTGAAGTTTTCAATATGTAATACAGCAACCATTGTTAATTCCCTGTCACTTTGTAATTCAGTTTTGATTGTACTGTTCTTGTGCTACATTGTGTCTGTTAATGTTTTCATTCTTTTACTTTTAAAATTAAGGAAAAATTTAAGTCGTGTTGGCCCTGATGTGCCCTTCTCCAGGCATTCCAAAGGTGTCATGGAGCTGATTCTTTCCAGCCCTGGGCCAGAGTAAGATTGCCAGAGAGTTTGGAAGTCTCAGGGCCTCATCTACTCACCCTATCTGATGGACAGGAGGGTCATTCTGTCTGATTTCTGGGTGGTGCTATGAGCTCTGTCAGACACATCAGTATCAGGGAAGATTTCCAAGGAAGTTAGGGGTGTGGTAATCTATTTTCATTATCCCAGCTCTATACATCTGTCCTTGAAAGTCCTTAGGTCCCTGCGGGAGTATGTGCTCCAGAGCTGCCTTAATGCAAGATGAAACTTTCTTGGGAATCCTTCCTGATATTGACCTGTTTAAGCCTGGACCAGGTCTCCTTTATACAACTCCTTTCCTGCCTGCCTCTTTTCCCTCCTACAAAAGGGAAGTGCAGCCTTCATGGGCAACCCAGAATGAAAAACCTAGTGTGCCAAGCCCAGAGCCCTTTGGCATCAGGGGTGATCCATGCTGTGTCCAGTCCAGCACAGCTCCCAAAGATGGGGTTGTGGGGATTGGAAGGGCGGCGGGAGGATGGAGAAATAAGGACGGAGACAATACACAAAAAGCTGAGGGCAGCTGGAGCCCTCTTTCAGGATGGGATGAAAAGGAACTGCTCAAAATCCACACTGCGTTTAGTATATATTTAGCAAGTTGATGTCAGGTGAAGTCTCTTTGCCTAACAACTAGCTCGCCCCTCACACCTGCCTTCTCAGGCCTGGTACACCTGTTCCCCTTGGCTCTGTGTACCTCAGAGTGGTCCTGGGTGCAGTACTCTGGGTTCTGTGCCCTGGGCTCTGTCCTGAGGACAATCACAGCTCAGGCACTCCGTCGTCTTCACAGCATCAGAAACTCACTTCTGCACATCTTGCTATGAAAGGAAGGTGTGGCTTGATAGCAGGAGTATTTTTAGTCCAAGATGGGAGCTCAGACAATTTTAAAGGTCTTTCTGCCTCTGCCTCCCAATTGCCGACAGAGCCCTCACCTCCCTGGCGCAAGTCAGCAGGGAAGGAATCCAGGTTTGTTGGGCAAGTCTGTCTGCTTTGTCCCCAAGGCTCTGTGAAAGGAGCCGCCAGCTCATACCCCTCTTGGCTGGACACAGTCACTCACATTGAGGAAGGAAGGCGGATCATCTCCAACAGAAAGCTCAAGTGTACTTCAGCGGATCGGTTGGACAATGAGGAATGTATCTGTTGATTTGTTTATGTAACAGATATTTTCCACAAATTCATAAATCTAAATAGTGCTCAAATGTTTTAAATAAAATAGGCATAAAACTCTTCATAAGGTAAAAGAAGTTTGCCAAATATATTCTACTGACAGTGGCATACTAAAAGTAACGTTTAGCTTTTTCTCATCTTTCCTGGTAATTTGGATGAAATAGAATGTCCAAGTAAAATAATAGATATAATTAATCACAATTTACTGTCTTACTTCTTTTTTTCATTAACTTTCCCCATATTCAGAAACTAAATTATTCCAGTGACTGAATAATAAATCTTTTGACTCTTTGTAAATCAGATGGTTTCCTTTTATAGGAAAGTGGGGAACCTTTTGATAAAAATGAAGGGGGACCTAATAGAGTTGTCAGCTGGTAGATCACTAAAAATAATTTTTAATGATGGATTATTATGTGATTTTTGGAATATCCCTTGAAATGAGTTCAAAAAATAGAGTACCAGTGCTGTAATAAAATGCCTGCCATTTATTTATGACCACAGAGACTATTAGAACTTAGATATGTAAAAATAAGAACTAGGAGTAGAACTAAAGCTGAACTCTGTCTCATTCTAGCAATAAATAGTAGTAATCTTTGAACAAATCCATTTCTTTAAGACAGACATTTCCAACAGCATTTACTTTTATATTTAATAATTACTTACTAACATTTGAAATATATTGATGGTGTTTGGGTAAACTGTGAACTAATAATAAGGTAAATCAACCAAGATAAAAATGGCAGTCTATGGTCATTGGAAATCAAATGGATTAAAATTCTAATTTATATGCACATTTCTGTGGCAGAAAAGCACAGTAGAACATCTTCAAGCACTTAGCTGTTACAGTGCGATATGGGTCCATGGGAGAGGTGGGATGGAAATGTAGGTTCTACAAGAAAAACAAATGATATAGAAGCTCTGAGAGGTAAGAGTAGTTCACATCCTTTACAAATGAGCAAGTGTGTTCTTCAACTCTCGTGGTATTTAGACTTCATTATGTATACTTAAAAGAGCTGTGTAACAGTTTGTTTTTAAAATGTCAGTATTTACAATACACTGGAAAGTCTATCTTTTGCAACTCTTTTAGCGATGAAAAATTTAAATGTCAGCAGAAAAGCTGTGTGGAAGGCATCTAGGTTTTTTTTCATGTAAACTAAAAGAGAAAATTTTGAAATTCATTATTCCAAAAGGTTAAATTTTTTGAGATTAGATAGTATTGTCTCTTGCTCTTGCTATGTGAGTTTGTGCACAGGAGATCTGCTCCTGGGCAGAGTGTGCAGCCCAATGTCCCCTTTCTGCCACCAGAGTGACTTGCAGCCTGAGCACCATCCTGTTGAAAGGGACAATATCTTGTGAACCCTCATTATTGGTTTAAATTACTTCTGTAGGACATTACTTAAAAATACAAAACTCCATACTTTTTTATTCACAGCCTTTATACACTACTTTATAAAAAGCAAATTGCAAACTATACATAAACCACAAAACCAGCAAAATTGAAATTTTGTCTAACAGAAATGTTGACACTGTTTGCTCCATGGAAATTAGCACTGATTGCGGTGGCAGTCAGTAGGGTTTTGGTTTGGAGGCAAGGTCTTGCTAAGTCACTAAGTTGCCCAGGCTGGGTTTCAATTTATGATCCTCCTGCCTCAGCTTCCCAGTGTGCTGGGATTAGAGGTGTGGACTACCACACTCAGCTACACGATTTTAAACCTATAGATGTTTAAATGTACTAAAGGTTTATTTCATCCTCAGTCTGCCATTACTGAATATCTGTTTGGGAGAAAATAAATTGGCACTACCTTTTGGCATCATAAACCTGGTGAGGGGACATAATGGCTCAATGTAATGGTCTTCCTTTCCTTCTCACAAATACTCTGGAACTTCTGTCGACATCTGTCACAAAGGTGGCATCCTTGTGAGGCCCTTCTTCACCAAACTCACTATGCATCTCTCCATTGTCTGGAACAATTCTATGCTCCTTGGTGACAAAAAGATTGTAATACAGAGGCAGGCACCTCACTCTCATAGAAGCAGTAAGTAGGATGTGATCAGATTTTTTAAAATTACCATCAAAGTAAAAATATTAAAATGTAAAAATACACTGTATAGAAGGTGGGGACTCCCTTCACATCCTAAAACCCTCAGAGTTCTGTGGATCCCTGTTGGACACACACACACACACACACACACACACACACACACCAGAATCTCAGTTAGTTACAGCATGGGTGGGTACAAACCTTACCAGTTCAGGCAGGCGCAGAAGCCATGGAGGAAAGGGAGGTCATAAAGTGGAATTTTCCATCTAAGCACTCCAAGCAACTCGGAACAACAACAACAAAAAATCTTGGAATTCCTTCTGGTGCCTGGCAAGGTGCCTGGTATCTGCACTGAGTACTGAATAATTTGTTTGTGAAAGTGATTTGAATAGAGGATCCAAGTTACCCACTCAAGATGGAATTCTAATAATTGGCTTTGCTTCTAAATACCCTAAGAATAGTATTCTAGGGCTTAGAGTTTCTATATATAATCTAATATAGAGATATATGATTAGAAAATAATGAGATGTAAAATATATATTTCTAAGCTCCTCATATATATTTTATTTATATATGATATATAATATATCCAATAATGAGTTGTGACTCATACATGAGCATAATAATAGTAGTGTTGTAGACCCAGAACTTCTGTGGGATGGCAGGGTTCTAAACGTTCTCTAAACTTACTGCCATTCGATTAGAAAAGAAATCGTGTACTTCAAATCCAGAAAGTGCTCCTTACCTGCATGGCTATTTGCCCGTTCAAACGGTCATGGGTTGTACGTTCCGGCCACTTATCCATTTATTCCTCAGCACTTTCACTGGGATTTCCGGGCCAGGTCAGGGCCTCAGTAGTCACAGTGCTGGGTGGGGACACGCGACAATGAGAGTTGCCCCAGGCAGCTGAGGAGTGAGGTTTACTCTTCAGTTCTCTCTTTTCATCCCAGTCATACAATAGCATCTGCTGCCTTGTAGATAAGTGAACAAGTGAATGAATGGTGGATGAATGGGTGAGGTAACAGGTGGGCTGCCTGACGGGGTCACATAACCATGGCCAAACCTGGTCTGCAAAGGCTTTCCCTCCAGCTCACCACCCAACACCCAACTCTGTCCTCTGCGGCCCTACTCCTACATTGCATTGTAGTAGTTTTCCTTTAGTTTTACTTTTTTAAATTCAAGTCAAACATAGAGTTAAAAATCAGATAGTATCATCAGGCTAGTGCTCAATCCCTGCCCCCAGCCCCTATACTCTAATTCCCATAGCTGGGGGCCACCACTTCACACTCTTTTAGCTGCTGCTTCTGGCTACCTTCGTATGACCGTGTCATAGGCCTGTGCGTCTGCCTCTTGATTTATCCCTTTAAGATACTATCTATTATCTGCTATGATGAATCACTATTTTACATTAAAGTATATTGATATGACTATAAGAATATTATTTCTTTTGTTTTAAACACTCCATCTGTTCTGCCATCTATCTTTGTCTTGCCCTAGTGATGCATCAGATGACCAGGGAGCTCCATTTGTTCTGCAGCCGTCTCTCCCTAAACCCTACCTCCTGCTCCAGCCTGGTCTGTTGCTACTTGTCTCTAAAACTCCGTGCTCCTCGGGGCATCCGTTCTTTCGTCAACCCCAGCACTTAATCTTTCTTGTTTGCTCCTTGATCTTTCTGAGTGTAAACTCCACTTCCTGGGACAGAATGAATAGGAAGAAGAAGCTGAGTCCTCATTCGTTTGAAGATCTATTCTACCTCCAATTAGAGTTTCACAGACTGCCAAATTCCAGACTGAATTCGTTTTCCTCAGGATTTGGAAAGCGTTCTTTGTCGTCTTCCACACCCCAAATACAGAAGTCCAGCTGAAGCCAAGTGATGCCCCACCCCCTTTTTTGTATGGTTTTGGGTTGGTTTTCTCCTTGAGAAGCTTTTAGGAAGACGCCTTTATTTTTGTTGTTCAGATATGCGGATGCAAATCTTTTCCTTTTGTTGTCCTAGTTACTCGGTCGGTTTTCTTTTTTGTTTCCTTATAGACAGGATTTCTCTGAGTCACTAAATTGACCCAGCTGGAGTTGAACTTCTTGCCTCAGCCTCCCAGAGTGCTGGGTGCTGGCATTGTAGATATGGACCACCATGTCCAGCTTAATCAGTCAGCTGTTTCAGCGTGGAGATTTATCTCTCAGTTCTAGAAAATGCTCAGTGATTTGTTTTCTGTCCGTCTCTGTTCTCTCATTCTGCATATGTTTCACAAAAGGTTTCGGACAAGACACACAGACCAGTGTACAGAGCATAGGCAGAGTTTACTGCAAAATGGTGGATTTCCAGAGCGACAGATACAAGTGTGAGGGAAGGCAGTTCTACTGAATGAGGTCTCCAGTTACGTCATTATTGTTTGTATCAATTGGTTACACTTTATCCCTACATTCAATCTTTTATTTTGGCTACTTCATTTTAAATTTCTAGGGGCTAATTCTTAACCTCTGTTATCATTTCACAGCGTTTTACTCTTGTTTAGAAATGGCAATGGTTTTCTGCTATTCAAGATAGTACTTGCAGTTTTTCTTTTTAAAATTTTCTCCTTTCTGCAATAGCTCCATTTTGAGTTTCTTCATACTGGGAGTTCTCCTGTTTAAGAATCCTCAGTTATCCCATATTCCAGGCCATAAAATACAGATTAGAAACTTTATGTTCAAGGGTAGGATTTACTGATGGTTCATTGAGAGATCCCAAGTGCCGATTTGAGTTATCTTCTCTGGAGCTATTCAGGGTCTCCAAGGAGAAAAGCCCATCTGTCTCTTAAAGACAAAAATAGGAAAGGTGCTGGGCTGTGGGCGACCTGCCCTCCGGTAGGGGCCGCTCTATCTGCCGACCCCAGGGTCTTCTCTCCCTCATTTCAGCCCAGCGCTCCACTCCGTCTCCTCTTCCTCAGCTGGCTCCAAGGCGCTTCCTTTTCAATGCTTTCAGAAAATACAGCCCGGAGCGCTGAGGAGCCAATGGCCTGCAGCCAGCATCCCTTCGGGTATAGCCAAAGAAGGTTCAATTTCAACTGAGGACCTCAGCTCCTCTCTGTCTGTGTCATTCCTACCCCTTGCACTGTGACCTCTTGGATTTTACCAAGACTTTGCAGAAGTCAGTCTGTGCCTGCACTTGGGCAGTGGTGCTCCCGGTCCTGTTCAGTCAGGTAACAACTTTCCATCTAATTTTTGTCCTGTAAAAGTTCAGTGAACTCTCTTGTCCACCGATACCCTTGCTTCCTTAATCTTCGTCTTTAAAGGGTTTTTTCTTTTCTTTTTTTCTGTGCTAGGGATTGAATTGAGGGGTGTTGTAAACTACATCTCCAGCCCTTTATTATTTTATTTTATATTTTGAGACAAAGCCTTGCTACATTGCCCAGGCTGGCCTTGAATGTGTGATTCTCCTGCCTCAGGCTCCCAAGTAGACAGGATTAGAAGCAGGTGAAACCATGTTCAGCTCTTTTTTTGACTTCTTTAGTATCATTTAATCGAAGTATGAGAAAGGAAGTATGAAAAATACACATGTTGAATGCACTACTTTTGTTTATGATTTTCTTTCATAGCTTCCTGTTCCTTGTCTTGGTTATTTTTCTCTTGTTGCTGAGATGAAATACCTGATGCCCAAAATAAGAAAGGAAAGTTTATTTGGCTCATAGTTTTTGGAGGATTAAGACCATACTCGGCTGGCTCCAAGGCAGAGTGGCACATGGCACGGGGCAACCATTCATGGCGGCAGAAGATAACAAAAGCAACAAGAGCAAAGGGGAGGAGTGGCCACAAGCAGCCTCTTTGCCTCCCTTACTTTGGTATGCAAACTACCTGCCCCAGGGCGGTGTATCACTCACACCCACGAATCAATCATCAACTCTAAAAACCTACCCCACAACTGCATGTGGCTTTGGGGGGACAGCCAGACACAAACCATAACATTCCCAGTTATGAATGACAGCCCCTCTGTTCTACTTAGGAAAGACCTTTTCTGGTAGCTCTGGTTTCTATTTAGGGGACTGCAGCTATTAGCTGTGGTGTTTTTCTCTTTCATTCAGTTGATTTTTTCCCACCTGTATCCTAACTTGTGTCTGTGCAGTCTTCTTGAATGGGCATTCCCACTTCTCCACAGACTCCTCCCTATTAGGAAGTGACTGAGTGCTCTAGCAAAGCTCTAGGAGCACAGATCAGACTCAGGACTTGGACCCAGGATGGTTTAGGGCTGTCTGCTGGGTGTGTCACGTTTTCCAGTCTGAAAGGAGATGTGCACCTTAGGCTGAGTCAGCCTCCTCTGTCTACCTCAGATAAGCTGCCTGCTTCTCATTGCAACCTGGTTGCAGACAGTGGAGACTTTCCAGTTCCATCCACGGCCAGAGGATGGACACAGGGTTGGGTTTCTGGCAGACAAGGAACCAGGCTTTGAATTCTCACTGTCTAAGGAGTCTGTCCAGTCCTCCAGCCTCCTCAGAAGCCTCACATGACCTGTTCCAAGTCTGATCACCACAGGGGTTTTCCATAGTGCTTCGGGCTCCCAGAGAGTCTTCTATGATCCCCCCATATCTCCACTTCCATGGAGCATAGTTTTCTACCTACCTGAGTCTACACACACACAAATCCCTACACACAAATAGCTCTGCTGGGATTCCATGATCAAGGAGGAAGTTTCCAGAAAACTGTGCTCTCAGCAGCTGAGTGCTTTGTGGTCCTGGCCCGGGGTCTCTCACTCCAATTACCTGGTGCTTGATGTATTAGAGTCATGTGTACCTGGCTTGCCTTGGGTGCTTGCATTTTGGACAGCTAATATTTGCCTGGCCATACATACATGTGCATAAATACTTTTCCCTCCTCTAGCCTTGGGCTTAAATACTCAAGATGACAACCCTTATTACAGTTAGAAATTGCAAATGAAAGAATTTCATTTTGTGCATTCAAGCAAAATGACTTAATCAATTTCTCCTTGACTTACACAAAGGGAGCTTGAAGTTAAAGTTCGTGCTTTAGAAGGCTTTATGTAGGGGATTTTTTTTTCTCCCACACTGCACATCAAACTGACTTCTTATTCAGCTGCTAATGATGTTGGGATAATTAAGATAAGCCTCTGCAACACTATGTGAAGACAAATAGAAATTCTCCTTATATAGTTAAAAAGGAATTGTCAGAGTGGTTATTGTCAACGAAGGTATTGTGCAATTGCATATCACTCTAAGTCAATTTCTGGCATGCATTGTGCATATATCACACTTTTCAACTCACCCATTTCCCATAATATAGAGTAAATTGGCTCATCTAAACAGAACAAAACAGAAAAACAAAAGGAAGAGAAAAGGCCTTAATTGTAGGTGTTCCCTTTTAGGAATGATGTCTTTTTAGTTGCAGCTTGTACTAAAATTAGAGGGTGTGGGTTTGTTTTATATTATTTTCTTTCTGCTTCTTTAAGGTTATTTAAGGTTTTGACTCTGATGACTCTTAGCTTTACTATATCTGGGTGGCGTGGGAAGGAATTTGGAAAGTTGGGAGTAGGTGGTGAAAACAGCAGCAAAGAACGCAGGGTAGAAATACCCATCGGGGAACCATGATTCCTAAAGGCCTGCCCCTTACTTCTGGGCTAGGAACAGATTCACCACATGGGATCATATTAGAAATCCAGAGGGTCAGGCCCCACTCCAGACTTTCTGAACCTGCAGTTCACCTGCATTTAAACAAAATCCCCATTAAATTGTAAGAAGCATTACTTTAAGAAACATTTGAAATCAGAAACATTTCAAACATTGCATAAAGAAGACAGTGGACTTGTGTAAGGCCACCCACTGGTGACAGTGGTGACTTACTGTGTTAATAGCATCTTCTACCACACCTGCGCTAACAATTAACCTGTATTTAAATTAATTTGTGCTTTTTGTCTTTCGTTGTTTCTTGGTTAATATTGCTAGATGTTTATTTTGATCTCTTTCCTCAAAAAAAATCACTTTTCACTTTGTACATCCTCTCTATACTTTCTATTTTATTAATATCTTCTTTTGGACTTTGGGCTATGTTTTTCTAATTCTTCAATTGGCTTGTAGATGTATAAAGTTTGAGATTTTCTTCTTTTTTTATATATGTAAATATCTAAGGCTACAAATTGTTCTCCAAGTACCACTTTAGCTGCATCTGACAACTGTTGCTGCCTAATTCTTAGTTCCTGTCTTAGTTACTTCCCCATCACTGAAACACAACACCACACTTCCATAGCTCAAAGAAGAGCTTCATCTCCGCTCATATTTTAATCCATAGTCAGCTGGCTCCAAGGCAAAAATGGCATGGAGGAAGGGTACAGAGGAGAAGAAAGTGTTCAAGCCATAGCATCCAGGAATTGGAGAGAGAAAGGAGGGGCTGGGGTGAGGTGGGGGAAATACCTTTGCAATTCACACCCCAGTGAGCTGACTCTTCAACCAGGCCCCATCTCCTAATGGCTCATGTAGCTATTCATCCACTGATGGGTACAGCAGCCATGATCCAATCACCTCCAATACATGAAGCTTTGGCAAGACACTTTAGGTCTAAACCATAACATTTCCAAATATTTTCTAATTTCCATTGTAAATTCACAGATTAAAGCTTTTTTAATGTAAATTTCCAGATGTATGAGTATTTTTAGTTATCTTTTTTATTTTTACTGCAAGTGAATTATAAGTAAAGATTATGGTTGATATAATATTAATCCTCTGAAATATTTACCAAATTAGGTATTTAAAAATTTTTCCACAGATATTGAAATATTTGATAATTTCTCCTGTAGAACAGTTAATTTTTATTGTAAGTATATTTGATATTCTGTTACTAGCTACATTCAAATTTGGAACTGCTATATTTTGCTGGAAAAGTGGACACTTTATCATTCATTAAGTCACAATCTTAGTTGTAGAAATGCTTTTTGCCTTAAAGTTTACTTACTCTTATGTTAATATTACTGTACATGTTTCCCTTGAATGAGTATTTCCTTAATATATGGTTTTCATTCTTTGACTTTTAGTCTTCCTATACTCTTATAATTAAGAAATATCTCCTTTTAAATAGCAGGTACTGGAGCAAACCTATAACTCCAGCTCTCAGGAAGCTAAAGCAGGTGATCATGAGATCAAGGCTAGCCTGGACTTCATACCAAGACCCTGTATCAGAGAACCAATGCATAATAATAATAACAAGGCTAATAGCTAATGATAATAACAACAACAATAATAATAAAATACAGTCTGGAAACTTTGTGTTTTCATTGGTAAGTTTAGGTCTTTTACAGAAGATCTGTGTCTCTGCTTCCTTTTATCTATCTTTTATTTTCCCTTTTGTATTTTATTGCTTTGTATTTTAGATTGCTCAAAGGAGAAAAACTATATAGCATTTAAGCTTGTATGTATCATTTATTCAACTTAATATTTTGTTTTCAAGGTGTATTCATTTTCCTGCAAATGTCTCAATTTTATCCCTCTTTATAACCAAGTAATATTCTGTTATGCATAAATACCACATTTTCTTTATCCATTCTTCTGTTGCTAGACATATAGGTTGCTTCTAAGATTTGGTACAGTGGTACCTTGATTCACAAAATTTTTCCATGTTTCTGGTTGCATACTAAATTAGAACCAATCAAATTTCCCCATAAGGTCAACACTGAACCCACCTATTGACTTTGATTAGGTTCTTGTCCAGTTTCATTTGTGACCAGAATCATAGAAAGAATTAAGCTCATGAACTGAAGTACCACTATATACAAATGTCACTGTAACATGATTTGGCTCTTTTGGGAAGATATCGAGGAGACTAGCTGGGTCAAATGGAATTTCTATTTTTAATTTTTTGAGAAATTTTCATACTGGTTTACATAATGGTTATACTAGCTTACCTTTCCACCAACAATGTGGAAGAGTTCTTTTATCACCACAGCCACACCAGTGCTTGCCATTATTTGATTTCTTGATGATTATCATTCTTTCTGGCATAAAACAAAATCTTAGTGTTATCTTAATATGCATTTTTCTAATGGCCAGAGATGTTGAACCTTTTTTCATGTTATTGACCAATCGCACTTCTTCTGAGTAGTATCTATTCATTTGGGTATTTTATAAGGGGGAATCTAACTTTTTTGTATTCTAAATATATTCTAGATATTAGTCCTCTGACTGAAGTATAGCTGTCAATTTTTTTTCTCTTTCTGTAGGTTGTCCCTTCACTCTGATGACTGTTTCCTTTGCTATGCTAAAGCTTTTTAATTTGCTTTAATCCCATTTGTTGATCCTTGGTGTTAATTCTTGTGCAACTGGAGTGCTAGTCAGAAAGTCTCTGCCTATGCTGATGACTTCCACAGTTTTAACCTATTTTATTTTCCAGTGGGTTAAGTGTTTTTGTTTTAGTATTTATATATTTGATCTATTTTTATTTTCACTAAGAACAAGTTGACAGATATGAGTCCAGCTTCAATCTTCTGCATATGGACATTCAATTTTCCCAGCACTAGAGATGATCTAGAGATGATCTTACAATATATGTTTTTGGCCCTGTTGAAAGAGGTCACGTAGCCACATGTATCTGTGGTTATTTCTGTGTCCTCCATTCTGTTCCATTGATCCACATGAATTTTTTGTGCCAATATTATGCCATTTATATCACTATAGCTTTGTAATATGATTTGAAGTCAGGTATTATGATGCTTCCTGCTTTGCTTTTGTCCAGGATTGCCTTTGCTATTCTAGGTTTCTTCTGGTTCTATATGAATTTTAGGATTGTTTCCTCTGTTTCAGTGAGGAATGCTGTAGGCACTTCGACTGTGATTGCACTAAATCTATACATCCATTTTGGAAGTACGGCCATTTTGACAACATTGTTTCTACCTATCTAGGAATGGGGGATATTTTTTCATTTTGTAATGTCCTCTTCAAACTCCTTTTCCATAGTACTGGAGTTTTTGTTGTAGAAGTCTTCCGCTTCCTTGATTAGATTAATTCCTAAGTATTTAATTCTTTTTTATGCTATGTGAAAGGTATTGTTTCTCTAGGAGTCTTTTGGTTAAATGTTTTGGATTTTCTGTGTAGAGGGTCATGTTATGTGCAAATAGCAATAATTTAGCTTCTTTTCCTGTACATATCCCTTTTATTTCTTTTTCTTGCCTGGTTGCTTGGCTGTTTCAAGTTCTTTTGTTGAACAGCAGTGATGATAGTGGGCATCCTTGTCTTGTTTCTGATTTTAGAGGAAACTCTTCAGCTTCTCTCCATTTAGTTTGGTCCTTGCTTTGTTTCTTGTTTCTCCCTTTAACAGGCTCATGTAAGGTCCTTCTGTACCTATTTTTTCCTGGGTTTTTATTATGAGTGGGTGTTGGATTTTATCAGAAGCTTTTTCTGCATGTATTGATATGTTCATGTGGGTTTTGTCCTTGCTTCTGTTTATGTAGTGTATTAAATTAATTGATTTGTGTATATTGAAGCATTCTTACAACCTTGGGATGAAACCTGCTTGGTCATGATGCATGGCCTTTTAAATGATTTGCTGCACTCTATTTGTTAATATCTTACTGAGGAGTTTTGATTCTGTGTTCATTAACATTGATAACTATTACTGAATGGTGTGGCTTTATTCCTGACATTGCCTTCTTTTCTATTATGACTCTTGTTTCTCTTGTTTGTGTGCTTGTTTATTTATTGATTTGTGTTGCTTAATATATGTATTCCATCTGAATTTTTGTCTTTGTTGGCTTTGTTGTTTCCACCTAGGATATTTTTGAGTATTTTTTGGAGTGCTAGTTTGGTGTTCATATATCTTTTAAATTGTTCTTTTTCATGGAGTGTCCTTATTTCTCCATATATCTTGAAAATTTTGCTGGATATGTTAATCTATTTTTTTTTTCTTTTTTTTTTTTTTTTTTTTTTTTTTTTTTTTTTTTTTTTTTTTTTTTTTTTTTTT